>NQII01005046.1:124893-176005 GCA_002778355.1 Clitarchus hookeri | reverse complement strand
GCACATCTATATTTGTGAAAATTTTACAGGCACATGAAGGGTTGGCGTTTAATGCCTCGTGCTTGCACGCTGCAATATTCACTCTAGTTCAAAGCGCTGTGTCTAAATGCTATCGGAGAGTTAATACGGATGGCCCTGTCGCCTCTACTGTTTCCTTGCTTCTGGGCCTCACAAAAGGTAAATAATTCCATGTNCATAAATTTCATAATTTTTTTAAGCAAAAATGTGATAGCTTTATTTAAAAATCTTAATTAGTAAAAATTTCAAAAAGATACCTTAACACAAAATTTGGTTTTACCTGAAGTGTTTACTGAAGTCGAAGGAGTGGCGTGCTGCAATTTCTTTGTATAAGTTATTCGGAGTTTCTTCGCAATATTTGAATAAAACCTTTAAAAAATCACCCCTCGCATTACGCGTTTGATTGTTTCTTAAATAGTCCATGTATCACAAGCGTTTTATACTTCTGTTAGAATAAGTTTCATGTTTTGGATTAAATTTAACTTTTAGTTATATTTTTTATGTAAATCATAATCTTTCATTTATGATTAATACGAAGAACAACAGTCAGCAAAAATGTGTGTTGCTAATGCCTATTAATAAATAGTTCTTATACAGAATATTATTAGAATGAGTGCGCTCGAATGCGGTGCGTAGTAATTTTTGTGTTTTTTCTAGAATTAGCTCAGCTTTGTTTGCACGAGGCAGAGGAATAATTTGAAAGTATGACTTAAGCAGGTATTTAGAAAAGTTGGAGGTAACCGTGAATGGACTATAATCCGACATTTGNCTGACATTTGGTTCACTTGCGGTACGGGTTTTAACTTCTGTCTATTTTGACGTTATATTTTATCCTAAAAGTTAAATTTGAAGTACATGCGAACCGCGCAACAAAGTTCCAAGAAAATTCTCCATGACATTATAATAACAGGAGCAATTATTTTTAACTGTAGCATCCCATATTAGTTTTTTTTACATTTTGTGATTTATGTGAAAAAATATTTAATACATATAATATTCCAATAACACTCTTCGTTCTTTTTTTTAAGTAATTTTCCTCAATCACCATACTTTTTTCGAACTATTCTTTAACATCGCAACATATTTATTTTGGGGAGAAATTTTGTATACGTACACGAAATATTTGCCTAGGATCTACCAGAAAAATTTACCTTGAAGATTATACGTCCAATTGAACTGTTTCTGTAAATACCAGTTACGCATACACAGTTGCATCCAGTGACGAAAAGTCACGAAATGCGCATGACATTTTTATCGTGGAAGAATTCTTAGGCTCTTTGATTGTCAGAATATTCAATATTCTGTGTTTATCTATAATAATATTCAACATGTAAAAAGTGTATGCAATTTTTTTTGTTTAGAAAATTCAATATTCTCGGTTCCATAGAATTTTTTTGTGTAAGTACCTGTCAAAATATTGATAATACTTTTATTAGTACTACGTAAAAAAAAACCAAATCATACAAAACGTTTAACTGGAAAGCGGGAAGGTGTTGTCTTAACTCAGTTTAAGACGAGCTTAGTTAGAGCTGTTTTACAAAAATTAAAGGACACGCATATGTGAGGTCTTTTTTTTAGGAAAAAAAAAAAGAAAATGTGGTTTTGCAGCTTTATCTATTTTTTTTACTCCCCAGAACGGACAAATAAGAACTGCTAATATATTATTACGCAACAATAAACATAATATACAATTTAAATATCAGAACCTTTTCACATTTTGAGAATTACCAATTAACACTCATTAAATGCTAGGAGACAAATTGTGTAAAAAACGTAAAAGGCAACGTCGCTATGGTTAAAAACTACCATTGACTAACCTAAAATAAAATAAATTTTGAAAACAAACATTTTTAGCATAGGGGAGAGCATCGTAAAGTAACCAGTGGGGGTAAAGTGGCCATCAGCTGTTACTCCGCTTTAGAGTACTGCGGTCTGGTGGCAAGGGCTTAAAACAGTTAAAGATGGAAGCCATTATTTTTCCGAGAGCATCTGAGGTGGTTGTCTTACAAGTTATTGGTTTTATTAAAGTTTTTGTGGTATTTTATGCTTGATATAAGTTAAGTGATGGATGCTGTCAAATTTATCTTATTACAGAGTAGGTTTATAACAATTTAGTATAATTCCCACTAAAATATTATGTATTTGACTTTAAAATCATCTGTCATAAAATTAAATAGATTACTTAGTTTTTACTCTAGACTAGCCATTTTGTAATGGTGTCCAAGAGGGCAAAGTGGCCTGCCATCAGGTTTGAACAAACGGTTCGAAACATTTGCCACTAGAGAGTGCAATGATTGTAGTTATCAAAAGGAGATGTAATAGTATTCGGAATGAAAATAAACGCTAGGAATAGCACAGTCGCTTCTAGCAGACAGTCTGGTTAATAGGGTAAATATATTTTTCAAACGTTTGCCATTGGCCACAGCGTGTTTTTATCTGTTTTTGTGATTTACTTGTATTTAACTTGGCCTACAGCTGATAGATGTGGGTTATATATCAAATGGGAGAAACTGTTATATGTGAAGAACGCAAGTGGCCAGTCAGTGGCCACTTTACCCTACATAGCAGGACAAAGTAGCCATTTGGTAAACCCATTTTTGAAATTCTACAATATTGATAATAATTCACGATACTTAAAAAATAATGTGTTTAATTATTTTTATAGTTACTGCCGTATGTTGTATGGAGGGAGATAATTAATTTTTGTTTTACTTACAGTAGACGATTTAAATATAATTTTACCTTACCGTGGCCACTTAACTCTGCTCTCCATAAGTGGTAAAACACGTATTTCATTTCACAACGAAAAATTTAATACCGCAATGCCTATGTATGAGATTTATCTCAAGTAACTAAATAACTTATTTAGTATTTATTTCATTTAAATATATGTAATTTTGTTTATGTCTTGTTCAAATTTCAGGACGCTAATATGAATATTTAAAACAAATAACTTCATATAATTCTAAAAAAAAATTAATAAATACAAATTTTAATATACAATTTGAAAATAGTTTAGTAGAAAAAATCATTCATTTTCTTTATAAAACCTCGCATGTAGTAGATTAACCACTTATCATGCCAAATTTGTTTTCTGATCGGCAAAACATTATTTTGTAGTGATGACAGGATAGTTTGTTACAGTTAATTATAAAGTAAGCAATTCACACATATTTTTGCAATCACTAATCAGTTCAGAGGCCACAACAAAATAATACTGTGTTTACCATAAAAATTGAAATATTTTTGTACGTGCTACATTTTATTTTCAGTTCTGGGTGAGGGTAGATAACAGTTCTTATTTCTGTGTATGTATTTACTTATCCATGTATCGAGGCATAAGCTGTTACATTCGTATCTTTATCTCACCTTTAAACTACAACTTAGGAAGGATTGAGATCTTCGTAAATGCATTTGGATATGTTAAAGCCATCAGAGAAACTGAACTGGGAAATTGTGGCTTCAGTATGTCCATCAAATCAACATAAAAATATAGTACATAATAGTGATTGCCATCACCGAATTATTCCCAATAGTTTTTTGCTAAAACATGTCACGTGATTGCATTCATCCCATTTCCACAAATAACGATGCCAGAAGGATAATTACTGAATACAATTTTTCTTTCGGAGTAAGTTCTAGATAATTACTTGGTAGTGGGGCAGTTCTTGCCTTTATCTGTCGGCTCCACACAGAAAAAAGTCTAATGTTATGACAACAGTATTAACGTTACTACAACAGTAATTTCTTCTTATATGTGAACCGTCAGTAACTAATGTTACAGTTAATGTGATTTACTGTTATGCTATTAATGATAATTTGTCATTAAGTAATTTTGTAAAAACATTACTTCCTTACTTTTCTGTCAACATTAAGGTGGTGTTTATGTTGCAGCAAAACCAATTTTGTGTTGAATTGATGTCAACATTTGTTTTAAAAATGTTCTCGTATTTTCTTTGCATTAGAAAACATTCCTATCTAAAACTAACTAAGTACAATTATTTTGTCACCAAAAGAAATATTACCAGCGAAAAAAAATTATTGCTGGAAGAAGAATCGAACCACGCCGAGAGTACTCAACATTTTCCACTTTACGGAACCAGACGCTCTACCAACTGCTCTTTCTTAACAGTACTGAGTTATTTTTATACTGTGGGCATTTACTTCAAATTGACGACAAACTGCAGTTCTCTTTCGTTACGTGGAAATACTTTATGATTTATAAATAGCACACGTAAACTGCTTTTCAAGGCTTGAGAGCTGGTCTAACCTACATTTAGTTCTCATAATATTCTTTAATCTTTAATTCAGTAGTTTCATTTTACAAGGTTATTGCTGTTCACTACTATCCGCCATTTTACAACGCCAAGTCAGTGTAAACTTGTGCCGGTTGGACATTTCTTTAATGTCGCAGTAACACAAAATGTTTTGTTCTTCCTGTTATTTTTAGCGTTATACAACTTTTGGTTGCAGCAACATTACTTAGAGGCTTTGTTAACATTATCACTCCAACATTAAATTTGCATTATATGTAGTTATTTAAGACTTTGTAAATGGTTAACATTATTAACTTTCTCAAAACATTATTTATTTTACTACAACATAATCGTTTAAAGAAATGCCTTAATAGTATTTTATTTTTGTTATAAGATTTTTTTTCTGTTTATGTGAAGTCTCTCAATGGAGGAATATTCTGGTACGGAAGAGAAACTGGTTGCGAAAAACATGCTCGACACAAGTACAGTGCACATGAAAATATTGAATGATTCCAACACTTGAGCTGAATTCGGGACTGTACTGGTTAAAATGTTGCATCTTCTATAGGGGCTGAATCAGGCATAAGATAGCAGGGTACAATAAGCTGACTGCTAAGAGGTATCTTCTTCTCAGAAGCAGCGTCTAAGTCACGGTCTTTGTAACCGCAGCGCACGCGAGCGATGACGTCCCAGATGGGGGCAGGAACACGGTTAACGAGATTATCGTCGAAAAGGAGATACCCGCCTTGACGCTCACTGAAGGCGCAGAGGAGGTGCCGGAAAGAGGGTAGGTTGGGGGGGGGGTGACACCCCCACTTCCGGCCCCGCGAGCCGGCCAATAGCGCCTCGGTTGCCATGGAGACGGCCGGGCGGGAGATCCATACCTCGCGCCCCTGGACTCGCCGCTACCCGCAACACCTCGCTGTGTGGCGGGGTGTCGTCTCGCCCCTGACAGCCCAGGGCGATATGAGGCCTGCTTATACTGTATAGCTGCTTTGTGTAGACTGAACACTTGATCAATTTCCCGGCCTTAACGATGTATACATTGACAAAAACATTGGCTGAAATACTTTGAGTTATGTTGGAATTAGGAAATACAATTTTAAAGATAATTTTTAACAAAGCGAATTCTATGTGACCTTTTTTTAAGGATTGTTGACACGTTAAAAAATCTTACCCATTTTTATGTTTTAAATTTTTCCTTAAATTAAACATTAAAACCTACATTTCACAAAAAAAAATTGAATAAGTATATTAAATTGAAAATTTTTCAACTGAGAAATTTGACCATGAGAAATTTGGGTTGAATTAATTTTTGGTTCGAAAAGTTATCTTTAAAATTAATGCACAGGTAAGGAATGTCTTTAAGATCAATTCCCTATTTAATCTCTATGGCTACATGCTTACTGAGTAAAGCTCTTAACATCTTCTTAAACGTTTTAAAATGGTACATGTTTTATCGTTTTGAAAGCGCTGTAACGAAAACGGTTTACACAGTGATAGCCTATATGTTCATAGTTAACATTTTCACAGCAAATGCTTGAGAGACGCATGATTCTAGCCACTAAGTGCATGAAAATTGCGATTTTTACGTTTGGAGGTAGGCTACGTAACGGTTTGAAAGAAAAAAAACAATAGAAGGCTTTCCAGAGTACTCAGTTAAACTTAAACTATCTATAAATGTGGCGTTACGACCCGCACGGTTATAAACATAAAGTTTATGAGAAAAGTAAACTCGTGGTTATACTGGGCATTGACCAACATGAATTATACACCTGCCTGCCTTGCAAAAATACTGCGTTGCAGAGTGTTCGAAATACAAACAAATACATACAGGCTAATATATTTTCTTTAGAACAGGATATGCAGTTCTCACTATTCAGAAATACAATTTTTCAAGTTATGTCACTGTTGGTAAACGTTATTTTGTGGCAATTTAATATGACGATGAACGAAAATGGTTTAATGCTTGATAGTTCAAGCAAACTTTTACAATTTTACTTCTTAAAAAAAATTAACTTCACTGAAAGCCACCCTTAAAATTTGTGAGGTATATTAAGTGTTATAAAAATTTTGGTCCATAGTTTTAAATACATCGTTAATAAAGCTTCTGTGGGTAATGATACTGAATATACATTGATAATATTAGGTAAAATTTTATGGTCACACTTCGCGGCCGTGCCAAGCCTTGTTAAGTGATTGCTAGTTCAAAGCAGGACTCTCAGTATACTTGCAGATAAAACACATAAAACTATTTTGTTCAATGCTTCATCTAGAAAGCCATGAAAAACATCTGACATAAAATGATAACCAGCTTGCGCCAGATTCGAAAACTTACGTTATCTGTACATACTAACTGGCCAAATCTGCCGTAATATTCTAGCACAAGCCAATAAATTTAATGCATGTATAACCGTTAATTTTTATCCGCTGACTGTGACGTAATTTTAGTAGATAGCAAAACCGTTCTTTAGGGAAATTTCATTTTAATCTATGAGGCAAAGTTTTCTAATAACGTTTCGTTACAACATTTTATATAAGGAAAATTATTCAACACAAAAGTAAAAAATATCTTTGCGACTGTAACAGAATATGAATATAATTTTATTAAAAACAGAAAATAATATTTCTGTTTTCTTTCCGGTAAAAATGAACGAAGTACATGCTAAAAAGGACGCTTAACACGTTCTACTACATCATAAATAATATGACTCTTAATACGAAATAATGCTGTGAATACTGTTAAAGCACCTTTGAAAGACTTCAAAGCCTCTCAAATTTTTTTCTGGATATAATTATTTAAATTTCGAAACACTCTACACGTTCATAAAATTGCAATTTTATGGCAACATATTTGTAATCTCAAGCGTCCATGAAGGCAGTGAACTAGAATGGTAAAATTGAACTAGAGAAACGTTTTTGTTAGACAACTTAATACTTTATGTATTTGACTAAATAATGCATAATATTATACAAATATTTAGTTGGCCAAAATGTGAACTAGTGGACAGATTTCTATGGAAACTCAAACTTTATTTATGCACTATACGCCATCTGTACATTGCCAAATATATGGGTGTCTCCAGCTGTAACATCTAAAAAAAAAAATCTCATCATCGTGTTCCGATTTCACTCTTTTACATGTGCAAAGAACGGGAACCACTACCACACTTTGCCATTAAACCGTCAGAAGCAGAATGAAACAAAAATGAAAGAAATACAACATTTTCTTAGTCTACAGTATCAGTTTGCAGAAACATTTACATTGATCGTGTCCACTGTAACACTTCCAATATTTCTGAATATTTTTCGTTGCGCCTGGATGCTGGTGCAGGGCTCTCGCAGGTCCGACGTGTTTCTGCTATTTTTGGAAGTTGTGTAACTGGCCATAATGGAATCAACTCTACACTCTATATTCATTTATTCGTATGTATTTCGTTAGTTCGTTCGTCGTGCAGCCTGCCTTGTGAACGACTATTTAAACACTTTGAGTGAGGTACATATTTACAAACATTCAAGACAAGTTAGACTAAATTCACCTATATCCACTACTTCAGAAAAAACCGGTTCTGTTGGTCTCTGTTTTCCCACTTACCGAATTCCTATTGGCTCATGCACACTTAACCGGACACGCGTACTCTTCTGTACAACGTTCTTTAATGGCCGGCTGTCAGCTAATAAAACGCTGAGTTCACGGTGCCTCGATGAAAAGTCCCTTCTTAGATAACAAAACATTCTAAACATTCTGTTTACTTGAATGATTTTACACTTACCGTTCTTCCGTCGTTAAATTACGTTGCTGTGAGCTTCATGAAAACTGTTTGCTGCGTAATATTACTTCGCAAACGGGATGTAAAATAACGAAAAACTCCATAAAATTCTGTTCAAAATAAGGCCACGTCGTATGAGGTTGATAGCAGTCGGGGTGTTGAAATATAACAAATAAACGAATCATTTACTTATGGTTGCGAAGTAATCTGTGCGAATATTTCACAGACGATCCAATTACTCGTCAAGGGAGAAAGAGTTACGAAACGTCCAGATCGATACTTGAACTAAATTTTCCAACAAAACCAGCAGACACTTAATGAAATGAATCAGTAAAGCGTGTGGGTTATCGGGGATCAGAGGACGGTCCGGAAGCTTCCGCGCGACGTAAAAACTCACAGCGGCCATCATGGCGTGGTTTTACAACGGCGCGCGGAAGGCACAAGCGTCCAACTTCACGAACGAGGACTCCTCGAGCTAGAACTTGCGTGGAGAGTTAGAGAAGGGGTTTGGGGGGAGGAGACACGCTTCCTCTCGCAGGAAGAGATGAAACAACATCCTGTCTCCAACCCCGCCTCTCCTTCCCACTAGGCTACCCCGGCAAACAGCGGAGGAGATCAACAAGACTCCGGAGCGGGTGCAGGGGGAGGGGATATGGCAAGGCTCAGGTGGAATGAAGAAAACGCCCCTCGGAGCAGAGAAGAGGAGGGGTCTCGGCGCTTCATTCCGCAAAGTAGCGCGGCAATAAATTCCCCGTAACAGCGATGGAAACGTCCCGACAATGGCGGCCGGGCCCCCAGCTCCCAGGGGAAGAAAGAGAAGCAGTTCTTGTCGAGGCAGAGTGGCGCGGGAACAGCCGTTTCTCGTAAAAAATTGGACACCCTCTTCTCGCTACGTTCCGTGCAAACCGGGGTGCAGCCCACTTCCGTGGCAGGCCCCCCAGGCTCATAGTCATCCTTCCACTCGTGCGAACAGTTAAAACTGCTCCAGATCAGCGAATTTCATTGCATATATGAAGCGTGCATTTCCAAAACGTTGTAAATGCCAAAAATGAAATATTGTAGGAAGGAAGAAAAACACATTTCCATGGTAACATGTTTATTGATGAAGAATAAACATTTACATTTTATTGCTTGTAATGTTTAAAACATGTCTGTTGTTTTTAAAATAGCTATTTTAATTAGCTTTAGTAAAAAAAATCAAAATTAAACGTTAATGCAATTCCAATACGTTGTAAATGCTATGCAAGTCTCTAAAAGGCACTCTTGGGAAAGTTCATTGCCCGTCGTCATTTTCTTGAACTAGGTCAAGTTNATTGCATTAAAAAAGTGTGGGTATGTGTATGTGGCGTATGTTTGTATGTCATACTGAGGAACAGATTTATAGATTTAACTGATATTCAAAGACGTGAATTAATTGCTTAATACGAAGTTGATCTCTTTATTTTATTATATATGCCTATACAAATTACAATGCAGTCTAAATTATTGTGCAAACTTAGCCTCAACTTACCTCAGAAGGAAGAGTTTTACTAGGATTTGTTTTTCCTGTTTTTGGTGATTTGTACTCCTCGCCAGAATTTCTTGATCTCTTTGTCTTGTTTTTACTCCAGTTATCTGGACATTTCTTCTTTTTCTTAGGCTTCGAAACTGTTGCAGTGTTATTCGAACTCATTTTACTATTATAATAATGATAAAAGTAAACAATATCTGCAAATAAGTCACCAAAAGTTCAACATAACCTCTAACTGTATGACCGAATCACACTGACACAATGAAGGAAGGCGTAGCACATAGTTGCACCATGGTCGTTACAACGTTTTGACTTGCACTCCTACTTGTAGTTCAGTTTTCCCCCACTAGTGGCAGCACTATCCAAACAAGCTGCATTGCTATCGAAAGATATGGCATTTACAACGTTTTGGAAATGCACGCTTCATATATAGTTAACCCTTTCGAACCCTACGGTTCCAAGTGTTTCAAACAAAACATGTTATGATGCGTGCTCTACATAAGTCGACACAACACTTGTTTTTTTGTCACAGCCAATGAGTTGTAGACTATATGTTCGGCTATAGTAATATGAACCAATTATGACCTAGACCAGTTAGACGGTTTGCAATTAATTTACCCACAGCTAAGATAATTGGTCATTGAGCTTCGCAGTGTGTGGTACAGGCCAAAAACTAACTACGCGTGCGTAATGTACACACCTGTGTACACTGGATCTGAATGGGTTAAACTGCTACACTTAAATGAGTAAAATCCTACTTATGATCTTATTTACTGGCCAATGATAAACTGGTTTATACTGATTTCTAGTGAATTGCAATGGCATGACAGTAAAACCTCAGTGCATTCCACTAATTCGCCAGTTGATAACAGCTCATTAAGAGAATATTCAGTAAGAAAATCCTACTGATTGTAATCACTTATTAAAGCTTATAGTGTAATGATCAACCATTCTTTGGGAAGTATTTCTAACTACAATATTTTTTTCTTCGTTGATGCAAACACTGTTTGTTTTCAAACTGTTTTTTGATACAAATACTTTATGATATTGAAATAAAATGCAAAACTTTCCGTATCAGGCTTATTACCTCGTTGATATTGATGCCACGTTTCGATATTGATTTAAAAGTGCAGCCCCTTTCATGGTAGATAATGTGACTATTTTTAATTCTCCGCTGATACAAAAATATTTGACGATAAATTAATTTAACGACGTTTTACGTGTCAGACTCCGAGATTCAGATAATCGTTTCATTTCTGGAAACATGTTAAAATATTGAATTTCAAAGTGTTACCCTTTCCATAATAGGTTGTTACACTAATTTTATTGCTTAGTTGATAATATTGCACTTCCATATTAAACTTATAATGCAAATATTTTTGTGGCAGGTTTTTTAACTTATTTCATTCTTCCGTTAATGCAAAACACGATACGATAAATTAAAGGGGCAATCCTTTTATTACCATGTTCTGAAGTTTAGTCCATTGTCTTGCAGATAAAAAACATGTTTTGTTAGTGAATTAAACAGCTATTTTTTTCGTATGAGGTTATGTAATTAATTTCATATTTTTGTTAATACTAGTGGTGCTAAACTAACGCTGAAAGATTTTCATGGCTTGTTATGGAACTTAGTTATTGTTTTCTTGATTCAAACAAGTTTTACTACGGACTTAAAAGTGCGACCATGTGTATGGGTGATTCTTTTACTCATGTCATTCCTTTGCTGGAAAAACGCATTTTTATATTACATTGACACTGCAACTTCTTTCGTTGGAGGTTATAAAATAAGTGTTTCTTAGTTTACAAGCAATTTCTTCCTAATTTCCGACGGAAAGAAAGGCTTATGAAATAACTTTTCTGTCTGTGTGTATGTATAAGTATATGTGTGTACATGTATGTGTATGTGTGTCTGTCTGTGCGTGTGTGTGTACCAAATCCCTACCCCTAATAACGTTTGAATGCGTGAACCGAATTTCACTACACTCGGTACACATACAACGTGTTTAGGAAAAATTTGTAATAACTTGGGCACGTGATTTGTGACCGGAAAAGAGGAAGAATAATAAAGGACACCCATGGTCCATCTCAAATAATAAGGGCTATAGAAGCTCTTAAAGGCATCGGGCGACAAGCATATTGCGTGGGATATTATGTAAAGTATTTGCGTTATAGGAATACGCATCGGTATGCGAATTATTTAAACCACGATATTGGATAATATGAAGGCATGGTACGTCGTACACACCTCATCATGTAAATGAATAGGGGTTGGCACCCTTTGATTGCAAGCAACATTTACGCTGTGAGGTTAAAGCGATTGTGAATACCATCGGATAAAGCAGGACGTCGTAATTAGCAAATAAGGCCCTCTAGTTGCAAATCTCTAGGACCCACCGTTCACTGGTAGCAAGGCCATGGTCTGGCTGGTAGGCAACTCGTCCTGCACCCGGAGGTATACAGTGGGGATTCCCTGCCGAAGGAGTATGGGCAAGAACCAGCACGCAGCAAACAGATTAGCATTAGTAAATGTGCTACACCAAAATGTAGCTGTGTAGGTGGCAGATTGTACGGCACGGGGTAGAAACCAAGAATGCAGTATGTTGGTTGCACTGGCTGTGACTGTATCCGTGATAAACACACGTTTGGTGCGACCAGTGATGATGTGTAATATACAATGCAGTCGGTGTTGCGATACGCTGAGACTAATGATAATGACTTAATGGACCCATTAGCATGACTCTGTACTAATGTGTGTAAACACATGTAAAGTCCGTGACGTAGCAATGCGTCACCGGTATTGAAGGCACTACCTGACAGCACAACAGAACATACACTGCAATCATTCGAGATTATGCAGATGGCGTATCACAATACATTTCACAACTAATTTTCGAAATTTGCCTCTCCAATGTCAATGCAGTAGTTCATACGGCGGGAGGACGAGTTGAATATCTCCTGGTATTTCTCGCACTTGATCGCAGGCAGCCATACCCCTCGCTAACAGGTCCTCTTCATATGCCACAGGTGTACATACATGCCTTAAGAAATTCCTACAGAGAGAATTCTAAAATCGTAAGGTTCGGGGAACGTGGTGGCTAATCACAAGGCCCACCCCGCCCTATCCAGCGAGCGGAATACTATGTGTTGAAGTGTTCGCGCACAATCCTGGTGAAATGGGGTGGTGTACCGTCGTGTTGCAGCCACATCCTTTATCTGATGGCGAGCGGAACCATCTCCAGGAACTGTGGCAATCGGAACTGTAGGATATCATAATATTGAAATCAGAACACACGATTCGGCAGCAAGAATGGGCCAATAACATTGTCCTCCACTATGCCGGCCTAAATGTTGATGGCAAAGCGGTGCTGGTAGCCTCTCGTTACAATTGCGTATGGGGNGGGGGGGGGGTGGTTGGAGTCGTCCCACATGTGGACATTTCTACTGTTGTAAAAGCCTTCTTGTGTGAACGTGGCTTCGTCTTTAAACATTGCCATCGCTGGGACATCAGGATCAATTTCACACTGCTGCATGAACCACCGGCAAAATTCTAGCCGAGGGGCAAAAAACCTGCCGACCCCAGTGCTTGTACTCTACGCACGTGTTATGGTCGCAGCGGCTGTTCATGGAGGACACACCATACTGTGCCATTCGACGCATCCATTCTCCGCGCAATCGCGTTGGTGCTCGTCGAAGCGTTGTCCGCTGCATTCTCTAAAACCGCCTCTTAAAACTGCGGAGTGTGGACGGTTCTCGGTCGACCAGCTCCACATAAATGCTGAAACGTGCCTGTTTCCCATAGTCACTGTGTAAGATGTGAGAATGTCTGGTGGTTCGGCTGGCGTCGTGCAGGAAATCTTTGGCTGACACACACGCAGCTGCCCTGCCGTTTCCTCTCACTTCACCATACACCAAGACCATGTCAGTCCATGTTCTTTTCTGAAGTTCCTAGAGAATGGAAGCAGTGACAGGCTGCGAATAACAAGCCGCTCGGGCAGACGAGGAGGGATACTGCACTGCTCAGGAGGGGGGAATGGGGAACTGGCCGTGACGTGTGACATCGTACATCATACCACCAACATAGGTTTACCATCGGGTGCAGACTTGTTGCCTACCCACCAGGCCATGACCTTGCTACCACTGTACCCTTCGTTTTCGTTTTAACCGGAAACGGTGGGTCCTAGAGAGTTGCAACCAGGGGGTCTTGTTTGCTATTTCCGACGATCTGCTTCATCCGATGGTTTTCACAATCACTTTTACCTCAAGGTATAAATGTTGCATGCAATCAAAGGGTACCAACCCCTATTATTTACATGATGGGGGTGTGTACGACGTACCATGCCTTCCTTTTATCCAAGATCTTGGTTTAAGTAATCCGTATACAGATGTGTCTTCCTCTGAAACAATCACTTTGTATAATATCCCACGTAATATGCTTGTCGCCCTCCGCCTTTAAGGACTTCTACAGCCCTTATTATTTCAGGTGGACCATGGGTGTCCTTTATCATTCTTCCTCTTTTCCGGCCACGAATCATGTGCCCGAGTTTGTACACATGTTTCCTAAACACGTTGTACAGTACTTAGTAAGGATATATAACTTATATAGTTTTTGAGTACGGCGGCGGTGCTTACTTTCAGAATGGCGGCTATTTAAAAATTGTTGGTGATAGATCATATCTCGCGAACCATTCAGCAAATTTAAACCAAATTGTGTGTGTTGGCTGTGCATCATGTGAGCATTGAATTTAAAAACGGATATTGTTGTTGAACTGCCATTTTGAATGACAGCTTCACACACAAAAATAAAGCATTTACAACATATCCCGAAAACTACTCAACGAATTCTTGCCAAATACGGCACGCGAGTAATACTATGGTAGGCCATGCAAATGTATGAAAATTAAATTTATTAATTACTTATTTCTAAAATGGGGGCCATACAAAATATTTTAGTTTTATTTGGTATATTTATTAAACCATTTTTCCAATTTCGTTCACATTTTCTATGCTATAAGTATATATTGGAATAATCATATATGCCATTAAATAGACACCTTTGTCCACCACATTGCAAGATACCACTACACGAATAAGTATTAAGTTTTTGAGTAATTTATCTCAAGTAACAATTGACCGATTCTTACCAAATTTAACCAACAAGTACTACTGTGGCAGGTGATGTAAACTGCTTTGTTTTAAGTAGGTCGGAAACTTATTTTAAAATGGCGGCTATATAGTTGTTTAACTTAGTATGTTAGGTCATAGAAAACATGTAATCGATTCCAACTTAACTTTGTATGCTGGCAGTATATACAACTATGTGTCTACACTAAGCCTCATTTTATAAGATAGCGCGACACCAATATATACGGTTTTNCTGGCAGTATATACAACTATGTGTCTACACTAAGCCTCATTTTATAAGATAGCGCGACACCAATATATACGGTTTTATGTTATGTTTTGGGAAACAATTGGCCGGTTCTTACCAAATTTAGCAAAAAAATGTTGTACTGTGGCAGANGTTTTATGTTATGTTTTGGGAAACAATTGGCCGGTTCTTACCAAATTTAGCAAAAAAATGTTGTACTGTGGCAGAATATGTAAATTTGTATGTTTTAAGTAGATGATGAGCTTATTTTCAACATGACGGCTATATAGCCACTCGAGTTTAGTATACTATATAGTCTAAACCAAGTAATTAGTTTCAACTTAACTTTGTATACTAGTAGTATATATTAAAATCTTCAAATGTGTCCACACTAAGTCTCTTTTGTTAACAATTTTGTATGATAGCATTACGTGAAAAACTATAATTTTTAATGTAATATCTACTGAGAAAACCAACAGATTCTAATAAAATTTGGCAAACAAGTAGCACCATGCCAGGCCATGTAAATTTTTATATTTCGAGTGGGTCAGGCATTTATTTAAAAAATTACGACCATATAAATTTATATTTTAGTATGTAATATCAATGAAATTATAAGAAACAAATTTCAGCTTAACTTTGTATGCTGTCAGTATATTTTATAACTACCAAATTTGTCTATACAGAGCCCGATTTCTCCGCTATTTAGTAAGATAGCCCCAAATAAAAAAGAAATTTTTCTATGTCATATCTCGGGAAACAATCAACCGATGTCCACCAAATTTGGCAAAGAATTTGTATTGCGGTAGGCCACATTAATAAATATGTTTTAAGTGTGCCTGAAACTTATTTTCAGAATACGGCTGTTATAATCCGTTAACCTATTGTCCTATATATACGAAACCATGCAACCGATTCTAACTTAAATATGTCTACTGTATCTTTAACAATGATCCATTATGCTAATGCATAACCTTTTGGTGCTCCATTTATAAAGATAGTTANCTTTAACAATGATCCATTATGCTAATGCATAACCTTTTGGTGCTCCATTTATAAAGATAGTTACATGAAAAAAAAAGGAGGTTTTATACCATATCTCGAGGACGATTCAATGGGTTCCCGCCAAATTTTACACGCAAGTAGTGGTACAGTATATTATGTAATATAATATGTTTTAATTGCAGCAGGAGTTTTTCGATGACGTTAATATAAATACTTTTTNGTACAGTATATTATGTAATATAATATGTTTTAATTGCAGCAGGAGTTTTTCGATGACGTTAATATAAATACTTTTTATCAGTATGTTATATCTGTAAAACAATTCGACAGTATTTAACCAAACTTTGTACACCAACAGTATTAATTACAAGCATCAATTATGCATACAGAGATCCTCTTTTGCTGGTATTTTGGTAAATTAATGCCAGGTGAGAAAATTGAGCAGTTTGCCATTTTTCCGGAATATTTAAACTAATTTCCACTCTATTTTACACACCATTAGTGTTGCAGAATGCCATATAAACTTACATGATTTAAGTTGTGTCAGGCATTGATTTTCAAATTGGCAGCCATATAAATATTTTTATAAGTTTTTCATATCTATCAAACAATTTATCAAAATTAATCTAAATTTTGTTATGCTGACAGTATATATTATAAGTATTGTATATAACACAATTTTAAGGCAATTTTGTAAGATAGCACCAAATAAGAAACTACAGTTTCTATGCCATATTTCAGGGACCAATCAACTAATTTCCACCAAATTCTTCACAAAATTGGCGTTATAGTAGGCCATGTAAACTTACATGTTTGAAAATGTTCAAAATGATGGCCATATAAATATTTTACGTTAGTAAACCCTATCATTCAAAATATTATACTGGTTACATCCGAAGTTGATGCTTCGAAACCTTCCTCCGTAATGCAGTTGATTGCACGTTATCTTATGGCTTGAAGTTGTCTGGGTTCGAGTACCGGATAAGGCACGTGTGTATTTGTAATTGTCTTACTACTGATTCTTATGTTTCTGGTTTCGTCTCTAATGATATTCATGTCAAAGAGTCGTCAAGGCCTACCTACTATCCAAACTTTTAAGAACTTTACTAAAATTTATTTGCACCCATGTAGAGGAAAGTAAGGTCATTAGTTACACCAGTAAATTCTTGTAAAATTTTGAATGAGAAGTACGACGTTTTTAGTGACTTTCAAAGTGTTAAAATAGTCGTTCGCAAAGAAGATGCACTAAGGACGAATTAAATGTACGTTCGTATACTGCCAAGAGAACATATAGAGTTAATTCAACCATGCCCGGTTTCACAACTGCAAGCAGCATCAGCAGCACATCAGACCTGTGAGGGTCCTCTGCCAACATCAAGCCAAGNTGCCCGGTTTCACAACTGCAAGCAGCATCAGCAGCACATCAGACCTGTGAGGGTCCTCTGCCAACATCAAGCCAAGACGAAAGTTATTTCGCGCTATCGGAGGCCGTTGCAATGGACACTGTCGAACGAAAAGTATTTCCTTCATTTGTGTTTCACTTTGCCTTTCACCGTACAACGAATAAATGTGGTGGTGACTCCTGTTGCGTACACAAGTGAAACAGTCAAGTCGGAACCTGATGATGAGATTTGAAGTTTTCGTAAAGTAGGCGCTATGTATGGCAGTGTACTGATGGTGCACAGCTTTATAAATATTGTTTATGTTTNGGCGAAAGTTATTTCGCGCTATCGGAGGCGTTGCAATGGACACTGTCGAACGAAAAGTTTTTGCAAAATTATAATGCAGGCACGGAAAAGTATTTCCTTCATTTGTGTTTCACTTTGCCTTTCACCGTACAACGAATAAATGTGGTGGTGACTCCTGTTGCGTACACAAGTGAAACAGTGAAGTCGGAACCTGATGATGAGATTTGAAGTTTTCGTAAAGTAGGCGCTATGTATGGCAGTGTACTGATGGTGCACAGCTTTATAAATATTGTTTATGTTTCCATCGAAATCGGTTCAGTACTTTTAATTTCTTCCAAAAAAATATTTGTATGATTAATTATGTATATTTTTTTAGCCAAATACGTGTGAAGGTATTTGTTTCTGTCACACATTCCCGCAGAAAAATTTCTCCATTCGCTGCCATCAAGGAGGCTAGAGATAAATTATGTTGCCGTAAAATTGTAATTTTGTGAAAACGTTGTGTGGAATGCTTCGAAATTCAAATAATTATAACGAAAAAATTGAAATCTTCGAAGTGTTTCAAAGGTATAATAACAAAATTCGCAATTTCATTTCCTGCAGACATCAATTACGTGAAACTACATTTTTGTCGCNTTTTTTTTTTAGCCAAATACGTGTGAAGGTATTTGTTTCTGTCACACATTCCCGCAGACAAATTTCTCCATTCGCTGCCATCAAGGAGGCTAGAGATAAATTATGTTGCCGTAAAATTGTAATTTTGTGAAAACGTTGTGTGGAATGCTTCGAAATTCAAATAATTATAACGAAAAAATTGAAATCTTCGAAGTTTTTCAAAGGTATAATAACAAAATTCGCAATTTCATTTCCTGCAGACATCAATTACGTGAAACTACATTTTTGTCGCTCTCGATACTAGTTTCAGGTACTTTTAATTATTTTGAAGCAAAATCATTTTCAGTATGAAAAAAGTCTAATTAATGTCACGTGAAGTATTATATGACTGATATCTTATACTCATATATTAATTCACTCATTAAAAAATAAATACGTTGTTGTCAAAAGGTTTTAATTCATTTTATATTAAATAATATTGATTTTAATTATGTAATAACAAATGCATCACTAAAATAATATAATTAATCCAAATAATTTAAGGAAAAAAAAACTTACTCTATACACAGTCGGAATTTTGCATCTGATTTTCGGCTTTCAAAGTCGAAAAACAATTCACACAAATGTATGAGGATGTGGATTATTTAAAGGAGTATTTGAAGCAGCTCTTAATATGTTAATGGTTAAATGCATATAGAGTAAACGCTCATTGTGCAGTAAATATGTTTAAACGTCGTCTAAATGTAGTTTTGCATTCGTCAGAAGATACCAAAAGGGGAAATTAACACATAGCTCTCTGTACAACAAAAACACACACTAACACATACACAACACCTGGAAATTTACGTGGCTTAAAAAGGCTACGATTTAAATTCAACTGAAAATTTATCAGCAGCGAACTGCCCTTTAACTGTGTGTTAGTTTGGCAGTTTTACATTATGGACCTATGGATATGAATCCGTATGCTCTGTTTGGAAAAATATCAATCTCATAACTTAAAAGTATCAAACATTTCAACCATCGTACATCTTGTATGCTTTTACGATTGTATTTACTACTTCCCAGGCTCGGGATCCAGTCGCCAATGAACGAATGCTGGTTATATAGATGTAGTTAGAATTTTAGCCAGGTGAGGCTAAACATTTTTCTTTGTGTAAATTTGATAGCACCTGTGGATTGTTTTTTTAAATTTATTATATTCAACTCCTCTAAAGGAAACCTTGCATATATTTATTTTTGGAATGCAGAGTAACATACTTTTATGCGTTTGTTTGTTCTACGATCCTCATGATTTGAATACTCTTTTTGAAAGAGCTACAACTTCTACCCTTCTCCCAACTAGCGCCACGTCCATAGTTAATTACGGCAGCTGACTTTACACGAGTCGTCAAAGAAAAACGTAGAGTACGGAACTATTATATTTAATCATACCGAAAACTTAAATTACGCTCCTTAACATGAAGCAAGAAAACTATATTTCAAGACAAGGTTAGCTTTATCGGTATTTGTTTCTCATGAAAGGTAAAGTTGAATCAGAAACGGATCCGACGAGTTGGCTTTTACGTGCCATGATTAACGGTTATGAAGATTATGGCGAGTCATACATCACTTACTTCAGAGCGCAGTGAAATCAGGTAAAGTCACTGTGATGAACATCACGGCAGACTCAATTTTTTTTCTTTTCAAGATGATTCTGTCGTGGGCTGTCTCTACGTCCAAAGTTAAGGGACATAAATTCTCTATTCGTGAATAAAGGAAGGTGATCTTAATACCAGAAAATTTTCTGACGTTGCTGATAACCGGCCCGTGCAGGTTACAAGTAGTAATTTTTGTATTTTAACAGCGGTTCGGCTCACTGAATTTATTTGTGTGGTTTTGTTAGGTGTGTCGCGCTATTTGCAGTAAGGAAACGATTTAGTGTTTTCCCCAAAATAATACAAGTCTTCGCGAGCATCCCTTGTGGGGATCGAAACCCACGACCTTTAGATAAGAAATCCAACGCGCTTTCCACTGCACCATTTTTTTAAAAGATGCCTTTATTGACTTTTGACCGACACATGTGCCATTGTTGGCAGCGTGAGTGTCGTTTAGTAAGTGTGTGGAAGGGACGTTTGGAGAGCTCATGTTAGACCGACCTGCTGACAAATTCACACTCCACATGTGCGTGACATGCGAACCGGGAAATCTGCTGCGGAGGAACCGGGACGCAAACTCCCGACCCTCCGACTACAAGTCGGCCACTCTGCCCCTGAGCTGCGAGGGCAGAGCAACCAAAGGGACGGATGAGCAAATGTTCTGAAAACGTCGTACTAGCAGCAACCTCAACTGACACAGACATTTAAACCGACTTCAGAATACTCTCCCTTAACCGTCGACTCCTGCACTAAGGAATCGCCGGATAAAGGAAAACGTCAGTTAATAGAGAGTACTTTTTATGTCACTTTTATAATATTATTGAATTGTTCTAACGTGTTTGGTTTGGTTTAATATCGGTTCTGTTTCGATTTCCTTTTCCTCTCCCCTTAATCTTCCCTCTTTCCTTTTCGTGAGCGCAGCATAATAGAGAGCGTCGGCTAAAGAAAGCTCAGTTGAAGTATATTGTACTGCATTGTTAAAGGCCGCGCTTTAACATATTTAAACATGTCCACAAATACATCCGTAGCCAAGTTCAGAATAATGATAAAATTATTCTTGTTGCCATTTGCATTGTGAACCATAAAATTTAACTTACAAACCCGAAGCTCTCAGCAGCTAAATTGATCCGTTGAAAGCTACTACGTTCCAAGAATTGTTTTTTCCTCATCCCATACTTCGACGGTGTCTACATTTTGCACATAGTTATCAATGAAGGTAATTTTTGCACACATTTTAACTTTGAGGACACTAAAAAAAACCGCGAATAACACGGATTTTTGGGTGAAAGAATATCGACTTTTTGTGAAAATATATATTTATGAAAGTGGATTTGACATGAGCAGTATGCATTGTAATTTGCTATGCTAATATTATCGTACTAAAATTTAAAAGTTCGCCAACTTGTTATTCTAGTGTGCTCAAGAAAGCAGTTACGGCTGTCGTTTTGCTTGATTGTAGCAAACACCATTGTAGAGAAGCTGTTCATTTATTTTTGTTTGTATGTGGTTATTTCGATTGCAGCAATACCTTACGCTCACTATTATAGGCATATGGCTAATTTCCGTAGGATCGCGAACAGATGACAAACATGTAACGAGCTATCGACTATCATCGGCAAACCAGTAAAAATAAAAAAATCCCTGTAGCCGATCAAAAGTAACATCGCTTGGAGCCTACAAAGGAATGTACTGTCCAGTGTGCCGGTAGTTTCACACCCCAGTCACAACGTGCATACTCCGTCCATTCCAAGGTGGCAGCTTGTATTAATCCTCCTGTTGGCGCGCTCTGAAGATATTCGTTGTGTAACTCATAGAGTAGAGATGACGTTGACCGATCTCGATGGCTGCGCTCTCTGTGTCCCAACATTGAACTTCTTTTCTGCCAATAAAATAGCAAATATGGCGTGGATTGGATTTAATATTAGAACACTGTTAAGTAAAGAAGTGCTTCGCGATGTTTTATACTTCCTTTAACCAATTTTAAATGCCGTCTGATTAAATTCAAATTGTTAAAAGTATTTTATTAATATAACAGTGCTTGTCATTAAAAATTTAAGATATAGACAAACTCTTTCATCATTTTTGACCATGTGACTTTGATGGTTGTCTTCCTTTGGGGTAGGTCAATGTCGGGTACATGCATAGAAGACGAATAATAGGCGTATCTCGTCTTTAGTCTATGTAGTAGCCAGTTAGCACCGCATCCGCCATATTGAAACCATCGGTAACTTGGTTCATTTTTGCTCGAAACCAAAGTGATAAATTAAAACATTCCCAGACTACAAGGATTTTACACTTGTGTGCTCATATAGTATTGTAAAATTATGGAGGATTGAAGAAAGCAAAGACTAAACAATTTATGCGGCTGATCTTAACTTAAATACCATAGCAACTTTTTCTACTGCAATCGTAATGCGAGTTGACAAACGGGCCAATGGCTTTCGGTTGGTCACTGGTGATGTTTATTTCTTCTGCTGCCTTGAAATGGACAAAGTTTATTTATTAGGCTGTGCTTGTTAGGATAAGCTCGAGTGCTGAAGACACTACACACCCATCCACGACGTTAAATGAGGTCCGCGGGCAGGTGAGCATTTTTGAAGTCTCTACTTAGTATTTCATTTTCTGCTTGTTTTTTTTATTATCCTTACTCCTCATGCGAAAATAAAATTACCATGGCCTCAGAAACTTCATTCGTGCGCCCATTCTGTTAAACAGTGAACATGTTTGGTGTTTGGGACGTAAATATATCACTTATGTGCTAATTCGTACGTTTGAGTGCATACACTAATCAGAAAATAAATTACATAAATTCAATATCTACACTTTAAAAATCACGCTTTAAATAATATATAAAAGGTATTTATAAAATATGAGGATCAAATTCGGCAGGTTGTTCCTTGGGGTGAAAGAAGACTAACGATCTGATTATGTATACGACAAATGGTCTCCCTCACAAAGTACGTGTAGTAGAGGACGCTAAAAGTGGAGGTAAAGACGCACTTTAAGTGGGACGATATGTATACATTTGCTGTACATGATTTAAACTTTGTATTGTAATGCGTTAAACTATGGTCATCAAGGAAGCAAGGATCCTGAATGTGTTACCCATCATCATCATACAAATGCGTGGGGTTGACACCCTAGTTCATGCAATAAAATGTGTTGGGCTAAGTACAATCAAGTTTTTGAGGCTAATAATAATATACAGGCCCGCAATTTATATATATATATATATATATATATATATATATATATAAATAAACATAACAAAGGGTATTCCAGTGAACTCCCTAAATCACTTAGTATTCAAGATATTAACGCTTAAGTGTGCAGCCAACATTTCATAACACATAACCCAAACGTGTTATTGCATGAGCGGGGAGTGGAGATATTTGGGTGTCACTTAACATCGAGGTTTTGAAAGCCGATTATTATCGTATGAAATAGGGCAGTAATCCCGCGTATTTGTAGGATGGAAGTGGTGGTAAAACATTCAATATCCTTACTTTCTTGATGACGAAAGTTTAACGTTTAAGTATAGACAATCCCGTTTGTGTACTGCAAAACGTATTCATATTTTCTCACAGAAAATACTTTTTAGCCCCCACTTTTAACACCCTCTAATTTTCGTAATTTTTGAGGTGGGCCATGGGTTGAATACATTATCAAGTCTTCTTTTACACCAGTAATAACCAGCCAAAGTTAGTCCGTATGGCTTAGAAATACGTCGTATGTGTGTGTGTATAAACACACACAGCGAAGCTAGAAATTAANCAAAGTTAGTCCGTATGGCTTAGAAATACGTCGTATGTGTGTGTGTATAAACACACACAGCGAAGCTAGAAATTAATACACTAGATGCCACGAAAAGAAAAAAATCGTAAATTCGAAATACTTCATTCACACATTACCCGTGTCCAATTATTAGATGCCATCCAAGAGATTGAAGTTGTATTCCAACACCGCCGCCATATTTATTTGAAACCATGCCAGTGAGCGTGTCCGTAAATACAGAGGCATTTAAGAGCAGGGAATTATTTTTAAAGGTTGATTTCAAAAGTTCTCAGATAACAACTGTACAGCTCTACCTTGTATTTAAACACCAAATTGATACTAGTGGAGACTATTTACTCTAGGTCGTTTGTTTATGGTTTTGCCCTGATAATAGCTGCTATGTGTAGCTTGAAATCCAATTATTTTTCAAGCGAAAGCTGTAACCACTATGAGAACATTAATGTAATTCTCCCGTAGATAACATTAAAAAATGCTGAAAATTATCTTGGCCTGACATTCTTACTCCGAAATGTGCTCACGGCAGTCAATTAGCTCAGCTGTAAAACTCTTCACGAATAGTGTACTTTTTCGAAATAAGTTTTGTTTTTTCAGTAAGCGCCACGTGTTACATAGGTCGTCTGCTTAAAACTACTCATTTTGTTTTTCCTGAGCCACCATTAATGATAACATAATAATAAGATTGTTTCTCCTTTCATAAACCGGTGCCAATAACGATCTTAATTTAACGAGCGAAATATTGAGGATGTTCATGTTAAGTAACTGCATAGATATTTACTTGAAAAGAAGACGGAAAATAAATTTATGAAAAATATCTTCACTGCAACCGGCCAGAACTGAACCAATGACTTTCCGAATATAAAGTAGACACGCTACAGCGTGAAAAAAATGCCAGTTATTTAAATATATTACTCTGAGCATGCAAAACAGTAATTGCTTCTAAAATTATTTACTGACCGGCAATGAAAAAATTCCAAGTATAAAATTAAAGTACTTTTTCTTTCATGTACTCGCCCAATCAATTCGGAAAAGTGTTTCATTTATCTGTACTCGGTCTATCACATGATAAAGAGAAAAAAAATGTAATTACTGAGAAAAAATAGAACATTGTCGACAAGTTTATACTATGGCATAATTTTTACTAGCAACGAAATAAATTTTTAGATTGGGTTAAAAATTATAATCTTTACGTGCATTCTTGAGCTTAAGAATAATTGACCGACAAAAGTACATTATAGGGCACGTTATCGACGGTGACTGTTGTTTGTGAAGTTATTAANCAAAGTTAGTCCGTATGGCTTAGAAATACGTCGTATGTGTGTGTGTATAAACACACACAGCGAAGCTAGAAATTAAACGTACACTAGATGCCACGAAAAGAAAAAAATCGTAAATTCGAAATACTTCATTCACACATTACCCGTGTCCAATTATTAGATGCCATCCAAGAGATTGAAGTTGTTTTCCAACACCGCCGCCATATTTATTTGAAACCATGCCAGTGAGCGTGTCCGTAAATACAGAGGCATTTAAGAGCAGGGAATTATTTTTAAAGGTTGATTTCAAAAGTTCTCAGATAACAACTGTACAGCTCTACCTTGTATTTAAACACCAAATTGATACTAGTGGAGACTATTTACTCTAGGTCGTTTGTTTATGGTTTTGCCCTGATAATAGCTGCTATGTGTAGCTTGAAATCCAATTATTTTTCAAGCGAAAGCTGTAACCACTATGAGAACATTAATGTAATTCTCCCGTAGATAACATTAAAAAATGCTGAAAATTATCTTGGCCTGACATTCTTACTCCGAAATGTGCTCACGGCAGTCAATTAGCTCAGCTGTAAAACTCTTCACGAATAGTGTACTTTTTCGAAATAAGTTTTGTTTTTTCAGTAAGTGTCACATGTTACATAGGTCGTCTGCTTAAAACTACTCATTTTGTTTTTCCTGAGCCACCATTAATGATAACATAATAATAAAATTGTTTCTCCTTTCATAAACCTGTACCAACAAGGATCTTAATTTAACGAGCGAAATATTGAGGTTGTTCATGTTAAGTAACTGCATAGATATTTACTTGAAAAGAAGACGGAAAATAAATTTATGAAAAATATCTTCACTGCAACCGCCCAGAACTGAACCAATGACTTTCCGAATATAAAGTAGACACGCTACAGCGTGAAAAATGCCAGTTATTTAAATATATTACTCTGAGCATGCAAAACAGTAATTGCTTCTAAAATTATTTACTGTCCGGCAATGAAAAAATTCCAAGTATAAAATTAGAGTACTTTTTCTTTCATGTACTCGCCCAATCAATTCGGAAAAGTGTTTCATTTATCTGTACTCGGTCTATCACATGATAAAGAGAAAAAAATGTAATTACTGAGAAAAAATAGAACATTGTCGACAAGTTTATACTATGGCATAATTTTTACTAGCAATGAAATAAATTTTTAGATTGGGTTAAAAATTATAATCTTTACGTGCATTCTTGAGATTAAGAATAATTGACCGACAAAAGTACATTATAGGGCACGTTATCGACGGTGACTGTTGTTTGTGAAGTTATTAANATTAAGAATAATTGACCGACAAAAGTACATTATAGGGCACGTTATCGACGGTGACTGTTGTTTGTGAAGTTATTAATGGTAAATGGTAAAGCAATAGTGTTTACCAATAAACGTCAAATATTGTATATCTGGGAACTGTTAGCTTGAGGGAAATTCCGACCCAGGTTAAGAGAAACTACACGCAAGGGAGCTAATTTTGGCTGGTATACTGCAGCAGACACAGACTGTACCAGGGTGACTTTCGACAAGTCTCTAGATATTCCTGACAATAGAATTTCTTTATTTCTCCCCCTTTTTTTACCAAGTTTTTCTTCCTTTGCCTTCCCTCCTTCAATACGGACAATAAAAAAGTCCGCCGGATAATTCCTGTCGATTGAGTTGAGTAGTTTCCTGGACGTATAAATCTGGGGAGGTCCTCGTCGGGATCTAGGACCCAGTTCGTCGGGGAGCAGGGGGGATCCAGGGGGCGGAAAGAGCGGCAACAACTTCCTGCAGATTTTCCTGCTGGTGGACTTTGTAGCGGGCCGTCCTTTGTGTTGGCAGAACTGCAGCCAAGAGCACCAGACTAGACGTCATCTCTAGTCTAGTCACAGCTCGTGAAGAGGAAATTAAATCAATCCATTGTGTGTTTCAGCGTCCTTTGCTTAATAGAAGAAGCTCGTCAAGAAAGACAACCTAAAATGTTAACTTGAAAACTCACGTAGCAATACCGGTGTTGGTACTTGAATCCAATATTTATAGATTGGTAGGCCTGCGCTGTGACTGGTACAGAACAACGAGTAAAGACCTATGTGTATTACATAAATACATTACCCTTGCGTTTTTCATAAAATATCTTGTTGTTTCATTTATTCTCTACACATTGTTTTCACGCGCTTTAAAACTCATAACTGCACAAAAATGGGACGTATCGCTGAATTTAGAAAGCATGTTATGGAGGGAACTGAAAATGAGGTATTTTTATTCCAGGTAATTTTAAGCANCGTATCGCTGAATTTAGAAAGCATGTTATGGAGGGAACTGAAAATGAGGTATTTTTATTCCAGGTAATTTTAAGCATTATTAACCCATTAATCTCTAAGCCAGTTTAGTTTCTATTTCCCAAAAATATATACACTTTAGCATATTATGCCATAGCCTTTCATTCTGTGTTGTTAGTATATTGAAGTAAACACAATTTCCTGTTATGATTAATGGTTTTTTAAAATTGTTTTTGTAATTTTTCTTTTCCGTAAAGTTTTACCTTACAATTCCTCGCATAAAATANTTAATGGTTTTTTAAAATTGTTTTTGTAATTTTTCTTTTCCGTAAAGTTTTACCTTACAATTCCTCGCATAAAATAACTCATAATATTGACATTCTTTATGATGTGTAAAATTACCGTTTAAACATTAAATAAAGCAATTAAATTTTTGAATATATTGTCTAAAGTGTTCGTTACCTTCCCGTGATTGTAGCTTTGCTCTGCAGTTCGTTTTGTGGGAGTATCCGAAGTGTTGTTGCATCTTAAATATTTTAACACTGAGATCTTTGGTTTCTTTAAGCTATTTCAATTAAAGAAATTGAATTAATAGATTTCACAACCATACGATAATCGTAGAATTATAGTTACAGTTCTAATCATTTCCACAGATTTTCAGTAACTGTCAAGTTTAATTTCGAAGGAATAACTCAAAACATGAAGTTACTGTAAACTACACTTTCGCAACGCGCCCAACACGAAAAAGAAGTTTGTTCATGAATATTTTGCAATAAATGTCCAACAGTTAACGTGGCGAAGTACCTGCGTAATAAGTAATCAAATATTTTATAAATTGTGGTAGTTGTGTGTTCAGTAATATCTATAGGAAGATGCAAAAACTACGATGGTTTTTGTTTTCTTGCGGGTATTATTTTTATAATCAGTTCTGTATAAATAACTTTAATGCACTTTGATCCCAGATCTCCGATTTAGAAACACAAATCGTCAAATTCAAAGTTTTGAATGCAATTTAAAAACAATTTNACTTTGATCCCAGATCTCCGATTTAGAAACACAAATCGTCAAATTCAAAGTTTTGAATGCAATTTAAAAACAATTTTTTAAAAAAAGTTTTGTTTCACAAATATATATTGCTACTAGCGAACCGGCCCGGCTTCGCTCGGGTACAATTGAGTTTTACAGTGATACAGATACACTAATAAATAAATTGGGAAAAGACATTTCATTTATGTGAAAACAGAATTATAAAATTAAACTACGTTGGCCTAGGTTTTTAACTGATTACGGCAACCCAAAAGGAAGGAAATATTTTATACCCGATAGCCAAGAAGTAGGGTATTGTTTTTGGAGTATATCTGTGCAACTATCGCGTAGTTCCCACATTTCCACTTTCCAGCGTCGATGTATGAAAATCAAAACGTTATAACCTAAGTACTACTTTTTGCGCTGGGCTGAGGGATCTTAATCGATCACCAAAGTTAAGAAACGTTCCCAGCGGCACACATTTGGATGGGTGACCGTTTAGTGGCATAACATCTGAGCGCTTCGGGGCTTCGGAGGGCACTTTAAATATTCTATCCCGGTTGTTATCGATTGATAGCAGTCGTTAAGCCATTTCAGAGGCCATGGGCGACCTGATGAACTCTGACACCAGAGGAAAACAATATTTCGGTCACGTTCCCAGCCATTGAAGTATTACGTTTTGTTGTTATTCCACAGTAACCATACAATTTTCCGGGATAAAAAGTATCCTTTGTCTTATTCCAGGACCTAAAGTACCTACATACCAAATTTCATCAAAATCCGTTCATCCGTTATGGAGCTGAGTGGTAACAAACATACACACACAGACTTTCGCACTTATATAGTATTAATAGGATTTCAAATAATGTATAGTTAAATTATTTTCAAAATAGCTTCCGCAAACGCTTTGATCACCCTTCAAAACTCTCGCCACATCCACTCTTCCATACCGTACGATTTGGCGACACCCATTTAGTCAATGATCCAAATGTAGGCCGTACATATTACAATAACCTGCGGGTTTTGAAGGGTGTTGACAATCACAAAACCATGGGGTGACATTTATATCGTAATGAGAGAATTCCGAGGAGTAATTGGGAATATTGGATCCTTATATTGTTTTTTATATTCCTGGATGCAGGCACACATGCTGATACTGGAAACCTGCTGTAAAAAAAACTGGTAACATTAATGTATGTATAATTTACTAATTTTTGCAAATTATGTGTACAGATAAATGCGTAAAATTTGAAACGTCAGTACGTTTACATTTAGCCAAACGTGTAATGTAAATACATACATAACATGCGATATATGGTACAGTATGTGGCGATACATATGGAAATCAACTTAAAATCGTGTCTTATCGACATATTAAAACGTGTATGAGTAACATAAATGGTGAACAAAATTGTCAGGGGTTCATAATCAATAATAATGAATATAAAGGCATAAACCACTAGGATAAGGTGGACGAATTGTTAACAAAAATTTACTGTCAAGTATTTTCAAAAGAAATTGTTTTCTGGTGTTATCATGTTTTAATTGCATTTTAAGGATTCCTTGCGAGACATATAATTTTTTTAAGGTACTATAGTGTCAACAGATGAAACATATTTGCCCGTACTGAGAGAATACGGCCTGGTTCTCGGTATGCAGCACAATCTGTTTCGACGANGACAGATGAAACATATTTGCCCGTACTGAGAGAATACGGCCTGGTTCTCGGTATGCAGCACAATCTGTTTCGACGAATTCATGAAAAAGAGCTTTGTGATATCCTGTTCTGAAACTTCTTTGCTCAGTACGACTAGATTACGTCAAAGTACAACACTGAACGAGGTGGTCGCGTTTATAGGATGGAATAGAGAGGGAGAAGAATAAGAGAAGTGGAGTGCCATCATGCGACAGCACTGAAAACTTAAGGATATGTAACGCCTGAAAAAANGGGAGAAGAATAAGAGAAGTGGAGTGCCATCATGCGACAGCACTGAAAACTTAAGGATATGTAACGCCTGAAAAAATATTTCTGAGCCGCTCGTGTTGGCCACTGTCAAAATTATGCAATGACACAATTGTGTTACTAATTGAGAANAAAAAATATTTCTGAGCCGCTCGTGTTGGCCACTGTCAAAATTATGCAATGACACAATTGTGTTACTAATTGAGAATAATGTGGAATGGTGGGACTGCTACTGATAGCGTTCCTCTCCCTATCAAACTGTGGACTTTTCTCCAAATTAAACATATTATTCCGCACAACTTCTGGCAAATTTATTATTTCAGTGTCTGACTTTTACTGGCCTTACAATCATTTCTGCTGATGTTCAGTGAATTTTTTCCTTCTGGACTTTGACCAATGGTGCATTACACTTAATACTCAAGCAGTAGCAGCTGTTATAGACTGCGTGCCATTAATAGAGCGCTTTTAAAGGCTCTGCTTAGGATATAATTTTCTGTCAATTATGTATCCTTTCGCTGAATGTAAAGTTAACGCTGTTAATAACCTAGTAACTTTATTAGTGTGTCGATAAAGTGATAGGAACGTAAAAATGGTACTGATAAGAAAATTATTTCTCTTATGTGCATAAAAAATTGAAACTAAATAAACTAAATTCCCGTCTTCACACGTTACACTTTCAAGACGATGTTTTAGACATGGTACTACTTTTCCCCAATGCTGCCAAATTTACACTGAGAGCAAGCAGGTCAGTGTAACATGTTTAATTCCGAGGATTTTTTTTTTCAAAAAAAGCTATAAATTAACCACGAACAAGCTCAAAATGTATTTTAAGTGAGAATCCACTCTGCTGGAAATCATGAATTCAAATTTAGCATGTGCGCATTAATCTAGGATAAGAAATTNCTAAATTCCCGTCTTCACACGTTACACTTTCAAGACGATGTTTTAGACATGGTACTACTTTTCCCCAATGCTGCCAACTTTACACTGAGAGCAAGCAGGTCAGTGTAACATGTTTAATTCCGAAGATTTTTTTTTCAAAAAAAGCTATAAATTAACCACGAACAAGCTCAAAATGTATTTTAAGTGAGAATCCACTCTGCTGGAAATCATGAATTCAAATTTAGCATGTGCGCATTAATCTAGGATAAGAAATTACATTATCGCTGGTTCACGGTTAATCGGACCCTATTAATATCAACATTAGAAAACAGAACTCGCTGTCGTAACTGCTTGTGCATTTCGACTCGATCCCTGATTGACGTGTCTAAAGTATTGTTGACGGCAAATTAAAGTATTTCCACGTGCGGAAGTCTTATAACAAGTGATATGTTAAAATTAATGCTAAACGAAATCAGTTTCCTTATAGGTTATACACATTAGAGTAAAACATAGCTCAATAGCAATATATTTCTGTTTCTATGTCACATATATCTTTATCAACGCGTGAATACAACTCATTAGGTTCATGGCAGTATTATTTACGTATGGCGGAATAATACGCATTGTGCTAGCACAAGAAACGTAGCAGGGCTTCCAAAAGTGTCCAATTAACTTGCTTTACATTCGACAATTTCTGTTTACAGTCAAGTCAAACTCGCATTCAAGAAACAGATATCCAACACGTTCAACAAGGTGTACGGCTGAAATAAAAAACGTGTTGCAAAATATACTACTGTAAAGTTACAACAGGGGCAACGTTTCCAGATTTAAAAACAAAGTGTTGTTTGTTTCCGAATTATTTTTTCAGGGTGCCAACAATATTTTTGGTACTCACTGTCCATCGGGTAGGTACTCTTACAGTCGAAAACAAATGCATATCGTCGGTATCGCGCGCACGAAGGAGGGACCATAGACGAACTCATACACAAGAAGCAAATCAGGTACTTTACAAACAACAGTGTTGAAGTGTTTATGTTCCAGAAGGCTGCCGCGCGGGCCGGGGAACGAAGAAGAGATTAAAATAACGAAGACGAAACGCCAGGAGACGTCGGTCGTACTGGAGAGCACATAAAAAAACCAGAAAGGGCATCAAAAACTTCCACATTTTGAGAACGGTACGTGCCAGATGCTAGGAAAGATCAGCCTATTTGAAGGGAAATGTAAGACGTGTTGGTTTTATTAACTATAAGTGATGCTTCTAGAGCAGATCGAACAGCACCATTGTCAATGACAGGTCAGCACATTATTTTGGGGCAGGTCGCCATATGATCGCCAAAGCTCCAGAGATTCAGGCGTTTTAGCTGCGATTGAAACAAAGAATTTGAGTGATGTCTGCTCGCGTATAGCATATAAAAGCGTTTTTCCACGCCCTAGTTTACGTTTTCTATTCCCTTCTATAAACTGCATTTTCCGAAAGTAAAAATGGGGGAATAAAGGTAGGGGTATTTTCATAACAATTCCTAGGTAAGACAATTTCGTTGTTGGTATTTAAAAATAGCATAGGGACTTGCAACAAATTCCAAATCATGTGTTTGGGTAAAGCCTTTTCAGAACTTCAGACCTTAAATATTTTCCATGGTTTTACTCGATCTCTGTGTTTTTTTGGGTTGTGCAAGAATTAATGTTTGGATTACCTATTTTTATTCAATCTTTCTAGATGTCTCCCAGCAATTCTTTTCTGAGGTGACTAAGTCAAATGTTCTTGTCTATTACCTTAATTTCTCATGTGAACTAGACGAGTGTAACCTTTGAACGATCTGAAGTACCTCATTTACGCTGCTTCCGTTTAACTTTTTTGTCTCGTCTGAACCTTGCACGGTTACGCAGGCTATTTTGCCTTAATTGAAAACATGACTTTGAATGGCTTTCATTTTGTATTATTGGTTGAAATACTAAAATGATTTTCTTTACACAGTTTTTCCAAGGAATAACGCTATCGTAGAGCGTTATCTTATTATAACTGAGTCACAAAACTGCATAATCACCGTTCAAAGTTGGCTCCCTTGGGTGCCTATGGCGTCCTTAGAACTCTCGAGATTCTAGACTTCGGAAGGCAAAATGGCCGTGATTTTGCCGTCCAAGTGACGTCATATGCAAGGACATCGGAACGTTTCTCGGCTAGGAAGAGGGGGGGGGATACATGCAGGCATTTTTAGGTGTAATTTATGAAAAAATGTCGATTTTATTGGTGATTAGAACGCATCACACTCTGTAACATTTTGATCTCATAGGTGCTAAATGAAACTGCTAGAACTAATGAAGATGATTTATTTTAATATATTGTTTTAATGTAAGCATACAATTTTATTTGTTTACTCCACTAAAGAAAATTGGTTAAGTATGTAATGTGTAATGAGATAAAAACTTACTTGTGTTATAAATTAAAAGTATTTTACATGCTTAAATACGTACCTACTCAATACACAGGACTTGTGACTGAACGATGCACGAGTGCTATTTCTATACTTCAAACGTCCAAAAAGTCGTGTAGTGATATACGGTGACTGCAAAATGAACATAAGGCAGATAATACTGTAGTAAATGAACGTATTGTATCATTAAAAACACCTGCATCGGAAAGCTAGGTATGCTAATCGCACTGTTAAAAGGGAATTTTCAAAGGTCCTGCCATGGGCTTTAAGAAAGGTTTGTGTGTTGCGTACATGTCAGGCCACTCTCCTTCTGTTTTGAAATTCCCGCATGGAAACCCATACACACGCCTTTATCAACAGTGTGACAACACTATTTATGCACCTGTGTTTTGAATAAAATAAACATAAAAAATATTAAATGAAATATTTAATTTTAACAACATACATAATGCACATATTGCACAGGCGGATATACCATATTATGTTACAAATTAGTGAATTAAACGTTACCATACAGGCATACTTTTCATTAAATATTAACGCTCAGGTACAATATGTTCGTCGTAATTTAAAATCTATGGTACTTTTTAAATGACTGTACTTAAACCATATGTTTATCTTTCAGAAAATTTATCAAAATGAACTACGTCTTTAACTAAAAAATATAGAGTCGTAAATAAATTGCTGATATAAACTTAGGTTTGAATTATATATAATCATGTCACTATTTTTTCAGGCTCTTCGCAATTTAACGTGTGTAGTGCCTGACTAGGAATAATGCTATGTGTATCAACAAGCACATGAGAGAAAATCGCTAAACGCTTGCTTGGGACATGGGTTTTTCTTGAAATAAAATTCCTATATAGTCAGTTATTTACGGCATTTAAGCTAAGAGGGAAAGGAACATTTAAAAAATTGAAATGAATTGTTATTATATTGAAACTATTAGATTCTCTTGACACGTTAATCTCGATAAACTGATTTTCCTAAATATTGGAACTACAGCGACTAAAGTAGAGAAGCAACGAACGATAGATACTCCCTCATGTGCTGGTTTTACCATAAATTTTGTTGCTGAAGTCGAACTTATGTTTGGAAATTTGGGGTCGTTCATCAAATGGTTGGTCTTATTGCTATAGTTTCTGCGATTTTGCAGTACTATAGTCAATAAGTTCGTGGACTGATTGGCACCCTGAGTGTAGGCAGTCACGCATCATAGCAACGTTCAAATAGTTCGTGGAGTAGCGCCCTGAGTGTAAGCATTTTGGCACAGCAGTTTTCATGAACTTACTGACAGTATTACGTACTAGCCAATATTATCAATTATTTGGTTATTTCTTTACACAATGCAAATTTAAATAACTTATTAAACCATAGCACTCTTGCGTATTACAGCTATGGTCCCTTCATGGTTACTTCCAACTTTTATGACACACTGAAAATGTTCTACTTCCAATATATTCCTCTGCCTCAAACACACAAATCTTAACCGACTCTAGTCTGTTCGGTGTTACAAATGTGCAATATTTCTACACAGCAAATTGGTGATGCTGAAGTTCTTACACGCATATTGCATACTTTATTTTGAGGGCTTTGTAAAGACTAAGCGTGCCAAGTTAAATAAAACAAATATAAAATAAAATATTACTGGGATGTTGTAATTTTCTTGAAATTTCGTAAATTTTCCCAAAGAACATTAAAAGAAGTCGTGGAAATTAATTTTGGGAGAATTGTAATTAACACGAATTAATGACGTAGTGAAAACAGAAATGTGTGTAGGCAATTATGTTATTTATACTTGTGTTGTAGTCCCCAAAACAATGTAGTGGCTTCTAAAAATAATTTTGTGTTAACCACATTATATTAATAGGGCGAATCTTCTCAACTACTCATTTACTTATCAGGTGTACGAGATTTAGCAGTTAGCACAAATGAACAGCCGTCTGATAGTCAAAACACACTAATTCTATCATCCTGTTTAGAAAGAAATGATTGGCCGTGTGTGCAGTGTATCACACGTTCAGAATAGGCATACATGGAACGCACTACCACTCAAAATAATGTTTTCTTTTTTGTGACCGATGTCAGATGGCGTAACATGTTATTCTCGTAGGTAGAATGGTGTTTGAAAATTTTATATTTTTCATTTATAGTTTGTCGTCTACGTAATGCTGTCTGGCAATTATTATTGTCATTTCACAACTTCAGTATGTTATAAAATGTTTTGCGGCCCACTACGAGATACTTCAGTCATGTTCGCGGGCTTATTTCGATGTTATTTTGTAAAATTGCGGCGGGCTACTCACGTCAACCTCGCAGGCCTTGAATGGCCCGCGGGCCGCAGTTCCCACATAGCTAGAATAAAGCAACAATTGACGTGTAAGAGAGATATATCTACGTTTCTAACCCTATCACAGCACCGATTCATGGACGCGCAAAGGTACAATAGAAAAGGTTTATTGCAGAGTCAAATTGTAAACGTGGCAAAAGGATACAGAGTGGACTGAAAGGAGGAACTAGTCAGTGCTTTTAAATGACTCAACTTACCGTGAATAATCTAAAACTGTCTTGCCTTATGAACATCAACAGCCTTCATTGTCTACTGTACTTCTTCCTTCGCATATGTTTCTCCCCTCCCCACCATCAGATCAGCCGTACTTTTGTTCTAAGCGTTATTTGATTCTCACGTGAATGTCGCGAACTGTTAAAAAAAAAGGCACGCGTTCTCAGAGTGTATTACAAATAACTTTGTCAGAGCGTGACGGTGTAAGGTTCTTTCACTCCGTCTATGTCGCTCTCCCTGGATGTATAAACATGTCCGCGACGCTTGATTGCCGTTCTGAGTGAGATATTGGTATTTGCGGCGAGGGATAGGGGAGAAAATATCCGAGAAATGAAGGAAAGCCGAGCGTTTCCCGAGCACAGAGCAGTAAATGGTTCATTTCCGCGATGGCGGCATTTCTTATAGCCGACAGCAGGCGTGAGAGAGACCGACCACCACTGGCCGTGGTGCAGGGACCAGCAATAATCAGGGTGGAATGACAAATTAGGTCAGCTCATGTGTGCCGCTGAGCGATACGGACTCTTGAATCCGGGAAGACATACTAAACCTTTCAGTCCCGTTACTTCGTGGTCCGAGAAGACGAAAATCCACATGCTTTCTATCTGGGATGAAGTTGTAGCTGACTAGAGCCGTCCGTCTTACCCCAAGGACAGGGTTGTTTTCATACTGGAAATGAAACGAGATGTGGTGATACAGGTCAAAATGATGACGAAGAAACAAAAATGGAGCACTTTGAGACATCCCTATCCCAAATAATGTCCTCACTCTACTATGGCTTGAAATCAAACCCGACATCATATATAGATACTAGCAGCTCAGCCAATCGGCTTCAAGAAGTCAATAATAATACGTAATAATAATAACCATCATTATATTTATTATTAAGAATGAAGGTAGTATGTAAAACTTTTATAAAAAGGCCGAAAATTAAATCTTCTGAAACACACATGATGGCGGATTCCAAACAGAAAATTTAGATTTCCCTTAACGTGGCTGCCTAGTGCGGGACCGGCCGAGTGAAGAATAGGGTTTTATATGTTGAATGATTTTAAAGGCTGTTCACGGTAAACTGAGCACTTTTGAAATCCCTGCTTAAAGTCTTATTGTATGCACTTGCGTATCCTTCGACCGTATGAACAATTTACATTGCCACGCGCCTGATCATGTTATTCTTGTGGCGGCCAAGTGGTAACTGTACAATTATTATAAAAGTAAAAATTTTACCAATTTGGTTATTCTTACACTCAAACGCATTAAAAAAAACATAAAGCGAAATGAACCATTTTAGTATTCAAGAATTGTTTACCTAACGCTTTTAATTCAGCGTTAAAGCATGGAATTACTTTCCCTCCGCCGTTACCAACTCTACTGGGCGTATTCCAATCACTGTGCCCTTTAAAACACTGTACATGCAGGTAGGGGCAGTGACATTTTTCAGAAGTTTATTTCAAAAGTGCTCTCTTTACCGTGAACAGCCTTTAGGCATGTTGCGGCCACCTTAAACGACATCGCTTTCAAACAAAAACGCTTTGTTCATCTTTTCCCGGGCCACGCTGTTACACAAAAGATTTTTTGTAGATTTGTAGAATTTTTAATGCCATAAAAATTGCGGGTGAATTAAGATTTATAGACTCGACGAAAACACAAATTTGTATTAATTTTCTCCTACTTACTCTCCTGTAACATGGTTCTTCTCTTAAAATGGCACCACATTTGTATTTCCCCCGTTTTAAAGTAATATTGTGTAAAGTAGCTGAGACACGCCCAAAATCAAATTAAGATGTTGGCCCTACCTTTTAGCTCGGCCGGTCTCGCACCAGGCAGCGCCTTTAAGGCCTCCAGTAAGAACACTGGGAACTTTTAGGTGGAGGTTGTTCGTAAACTTTAATGTCATGACTGTATTTTCTTGGCAATTTTGTATGTCCATATTTCTATTTTAATTTATGACATAACATTTAAAGTCAAAATAGCCAAAGGTTAAACCATCTTCACTGGTAAACCATGTATCGTATTTCAAAGGAATTTCCATAAAGACACTTTTGTGACTTCAAGAATCACTTTATATGAAACCAAAATTTATGTAAAAAACTATTTTTAACTTACCGGAATGAATATTTTAATTTAATACTTTCACTTTTACACCAAAAACACCATTAATGTAATTTTTAAAGTAATTTCGTAATAGTATTATGTTTTCATTGATATCTTGTCACGAAGTCATAAAATATTCCCAAATTATAGAAAATTATTTTTGGCTCTGGAACAACTTTAATAAACCTGTCTACAGAGATACACAAATTACGTTGCAAATATGGTGGCAAATCATCATGCCAGGATTACTACAGTTGCCGAGAAGATGCTGAATAATGTATGAGACCAGCGAATGGATGGTTGTTCCTTTAAACATCCGATAATTTAAATCCCGCCCGCCTAACAAAGTGTTGTGGACTCCCATTGCGGACCACTAGTTCGGCTCTTATGCCTGTAGTGTAAAATGGCGTGTACCAATGTGCACTGTCATTATATGATGTATCACATGTTGAATTGTACAATGCATAATTCAATGCCTTCATCAAAGTACTTCTTTTCGGTTTTCACTTCTGTTACATGCTTGTTGCTCTTCATCGCTTCCCTTTCCCTGTACCGCTAGCGCGAGAGCGAAGGAATCTGTGGACATGGAGTTCAGGCGAGCGGTAACCCCAGCACCGTGTGGAGATTTACAAAAGGATGCCACCGCGTGTCACCGTGATAAGCCTATCGCGACTCGTGCGCTCCTGACATTGGGCAGATTTAATTTCTGAGGTTATCAAGTTTTCTTGTAAGAATGTTCTGGTCAATGCCCTAGCCTCTCTCAGCGTGACTCGGGGTGCGGGGAACCTTCTAGATCGGGCCTGCGAGACTATTCACTCCGCGACTGGCTTCCAATAGGACAGTTTTGAGAGTTGAGAATTTGGAGGAGTGTGTGGCCTCAAGTAACAGGCGTGCGAAGCGACGAACCAGCAGAGCGACGAGGGGCGAAGAAAGCGGCCAGCGGGAATGAAATGTGCGAAAACTGCAATCAGAACAGTGGAGAGCAAAACTGGCAGGCGGTACTCTTGAACTGGATGCGTAGTGACAGACATTTGGAATTATGGAAATGTACAGATTCAATAAGTGTAAATAATGAGTTTAAATTAAGGGATTGTAACCAATATACAAACTTTGATAAGGACCCCAATTAGAATTGAGATAGACATTAAATATTGCGCTCACTGAGAATAACAAGAGTAATATTGGATATGGTTGAATGCTGTAAATAATAGCTGTGTGAATAAACTAATAATCGAATTTAGTTATTTTATTTTCATTAGGACCGCCATCGCTCACGAACTCGGATACACAGTCCCAGTGTTACAATTCACTTTTTTTACAAGGTGTATGAGTGGTGAAAGGATACAAGACGGGCAGCAGAATAGATTCCACGTAGGGCATTAAAATGTGCTCAGATAACAGCTAACAGCTTATATTGCGCTCATGTGTGACGGAACGTGTAGGAGCTACTTAGTACTCTCGAAAGTCTCAAGAGTTATTTTCCGGATGCTAACAGATATGTTAGAGATAATTTTTCTTACGTGAAGACAGTACTCGATGGTAAGGTTACCACATTATGTAGTGATAAAGGATTTTCAATTACTTTTCCCAAAAATTGGGCAGCATCCCCGACACTTCGAGTAGCTTGATACAAATCTTCTTCGGCGCGTAACGCTGGTCACTGGGGACTTAAAAAAATATGGCTAGAGTTGCTTTCACAAGGTTCCTCTTCAAAGATCGCGCCTCTGCTAGGCTGTAAATTATCCAAGTCAAGGTTATCTAGCTTTCTTGATTGGTTGAACAATGATTTGGCAGACGGTAACGGAGGTAGAACGCAGCAGTTACCGAATTCAGAGTGGCACAGACAACAGGCGAAAATGCTTCTCGTGCAGATACCAGACAATGGCGTTAGTCAAACTTTCAGCAGCAGCATTGCAGTGCCTAGCACGTAGGCGATACACCCTCCATGCGTCTATGATTATGCTGATGTGCCCACTACACAGACAATAGCGAAAATACATTTTTAACATTTGCTGTAAACAACATCTACAATACATTAATAATATTACTGTATTGAAACTAGCTGTTTGTTTATGCTGACAGTTGGTGAGTGATTCTCTGCCACAAATATTAGTGTTGCCTACGCCCCTGGAACTGTGTCGCTGCCACCGAGAGTTTTGTCTGCGTTTTACACGAAAACGGTCCTAGACCGTTGCAACAAAAAGGACAAGTTTTGTTAATTAGGTCATTCTGCACAATAAACCAGCATAAAACGTTAAAATCTTGACAGTCAAAAATTTGCATGCATTAATAAGGTGGCCAACCATTTTAGTTTCATTAAAATTGGCGGCATTAACGATAGTTTGCTGCTAGGTTGAAAATTCCGATAACATAAAACAATGCTCCTACAATTGTAATGTAATCCCATTTCGTTGCCGATATTTCATGAAACAGCACATTTAAAAAATCCTATTTTCAAATGCTTGTATTTCCCATACTACTCAGTTAAGTTAGATAAGGTCTTATATATTTCCCACTTGATTCTGCGTAAGGAATCACCTCGTGAATTTTGCCGGTTGGATTCAGCTCCATCGTGTATATGCATTAACATAGGAATATACATAATATAATCATGTATGAAATACATATAAAACCATTTTTATAAGCCTGAAAAAATGTAGTTACGCCCAGGTGACAGCATCTACTTGTTTTCAGAATTGTGACACCTGGCTGCACGAACAGCTTACGTGTGTATTCTCAGAGCGTTCCTATATTTTTACATAAATATTCTATATTATAACGTCTTCTGGCTCCTTACTAGAGCACTAGAGCAGTAGCAGAAATATTTCACCAACCAGATGGATAATTCGCGACAATGTTACGTAGTGCTTCGCAAATAGGAGACTGGCTGCTGGGCTTCGACGTTGTTGGTGAAAGTGCCGTCAATTCGAGCCAGATCAGTCGGCGCAACTTCGTCGGTCGTGGAGATGATCGCGAGCATGCGGTGTCGATTTTGTGTTCTGAGCATCCAGTCGTCTGACTCGGAACGTCGTTGAGAAATAGCTTGTCAAATACCGACGGTCTTGTGCTATAATACAGAAGCATAGCCATGGAAACATCTCAAGCGAATGAATCGCGACAGGGCTCGTATTGCGGTTTGATATGTGCTTCGCGAACTGTTAATGGACTTGCGATGTGCTTCACGATTTGAGCCAACTGTGCCATTAATTTTTGTATTTTAAAACATATTTTATTGGGTGCGGAACTCGAACACATTCTTAACCATCGGAAAATGGCTTAGACCTCTCGGGCAATCTGACTGACAAGCTACATACACCATACCTCACATTTACTGAATTGCATAAGGTTCGTATTTCCTCCCTGGAATACAGCTGGAATGGCGTAAGCTGTATTGCGACGAGCTTTGAGGCATTTTTCGTCACTCGTGTCTTGGTTCGTGACATGACTTGTGACAAGCTTATGAGGTGTTCTTCGTGGCAAGGACCCTGGTTCGCAAAATGGATCGCGACATGCCTGAGGTATTTTTTATAGCTCACATGTTAGTAAGTGACAGTGCCCACCACTTACTATGAGGAATTTTTTCGTAGTTCGCATCTTTGTTCGCGACTTGGTCGACTACAGTCTTTGACACACTTCTTCGTAGCTAGGGTCTTGGTTCGCGATATGGTTCATAACATTTTTTGAGCTATATTTTTGTAGCTAGGGCCTTGTTTCGCAATGTGACTCGCGATATGCTTCGTATCATGTTCTGAATCATGATTATATTTGCTGCATGTTCGCGATGGGCAAGACGTTTTGCGAAGTTTTTCACTGAGAGCTTCGCAATGAGATTCGTTTTAAGTGACGTGTTTCGAGATTGGTCGACAATGTCTGTTAGTATTGCCAATTTATATGATTAAAATGGTAGGTATGGCCAATTGTGCTATATGGTCGGTCTTGCTGGTTGGTCTGATCGGTTAATCTGGTTGAATCATTTAGTTAGTGCATCCAGTTGGTCTTGTTGGTTGGTTTTGATTGTTGGTATGGCCTGTAGGTCTTGTTGGTCGGCTGGCATGGTCGTCTGGTATGCTCTACTGGCATGGTCAATATATATTGTTGGCATTGCTCATCTGGTTGGTCGGTCGGTATGGTTGTTTGATATGGTCCATTTGTTTGGTTGGTTGGTCCAGTTGGTCTTTCCATTTGGTTGGCCTGGTCGGTTGATATGTTCAGTTAGCCTTGATGGTCGGTTGGCCTGTTTGTTTTTATGGGTGTTTGATATTGTCAGCTGGTATAGCTAATCTGTATGGTTGGTCGGTCTAGTTGGCTGGTTCAGTTGGATGGCCTTATTGGTTGTTGATCTTGTCCATTGGTCTTCTTCTAAGTTGATCAGTTTTGTCAGTTGCTATTCCATTTGACCTTTATGACAGGAGAGGCTTCTTTTTGAGGTTTAATTTTTAAGTGTGTTGGAATGTCCATTTTGTATGAGTTTTTGGTAAGCCAGGTTGTATTGTAGGTCTTCATGGTTTGGTTTATCTTGATTGGTCTTGTCTATCAGCCTTGTTTGTTGATTTGTCTGGTCAGTTAGGTTGGCCAGCTGGTATTGTTATTTTTCGTGCATAGCTCATATGATCAGTCTGTATGATCGGCTGGTCTTGTTGGTATGAGTGGTTGGTGTGGATGGTCGGTCTGCTTGGTTGTTATCGACAATTAATGTTGTGGTCGGTATTTGAGTTGGCTTTGATAACTGGCGGGGTTTAATTTTGAGGTTTATTTTTAAGGTTCCACTTTGAGGGTTCATTTTAAAGTTTAGTTATGAGACTTAATTTTAAGGTTTAATTTTAGTTTTCATCTTAGGGTTTAATGTTTTGGTCCCGTTTCAAAGTTTATTTTTGGGTTTGTTTTTAAGATTTCATTTTGAGGTGTGATGGTATTGCCAGTTGGTATGGTTGGCTTGTATGATCTATTTGGCATTGGTGGTCGATCTTGTGGGCGTTGTTGGTGGCATAGGTTGTCGGTGTTGATGGCGAGTTGGTCTGATCGATTTGTATGGGCTTTTGGATGGCAACCTGTTATGATCAGTCTCGTCCATGAGCTTTGTTGGTCAGTTGACCTAGTGTTTGCTCTTGCCAGTTGGTCGGTCTTGTCAGTTGGTATGTCCAGTCTGCCTCGGTGGACAATTGGCCTAATGGGTGGATATAGAGTTTTGGTATGGTCATCTGTCGTGGACAATATATATTTTTGGATGGTCTTGTTGGATGGTTGGTGTTGTTAACATTTCGTGTGGTGGCCAGTCTTGTTGATTGTTACGCCCAGTCGGCCTTGATGGCCAGTTAACGTGGTGGGTGTAGATGTTTGGTTTCATCAGCTGTTGTAGACAGCATGTATTCTTCGTCGGTATTTTGGGGGTCTGGTATTGATGGTTGGTATGGCCGGTCTTGTTTGTTGGTTGGTGTTACAATTTTGTGTTCGACCGGTCTTTTTGTTTGGTAACCTATATGTATGCTGGTATCTTTGCATGTTTGTGATAGCTGTGATATTGGCCATGTTGACAATGGTTACTATAATAATGAATTTAATTGGTAATGGTATGCTAGGTTGGCTAATATGTAACAGTAAATTTATTGACAGTATGTTACTATGGCTATGCTTATAAAATTATTTTCGTCTAATGCAGCATATTGTTGTTTTAAGTGTTACTTACGAACTGAGTTCGGTGGCTTTATCGCCAATGAATAAAAAAAAGGTCGTCAACAATGATTATAAAAAGCTTGGACCCTAGGTTGCTATATTGGTTTGATTGGGCAAAAGCTTGTTATGTACGTTCTAAATTTCAAGGATTTAACCTAAATGGTTTGCGAATGGCATCGCAGAGTACATAAGCAGTCCAGCTGCAGTCTGCGATGGTACCCTGAAAGACAAAGTCGGTACGCTGGTCACAGGTGCACATTAAACAAACCCTTCATTATGATCTCTACACTTCGAAAAATCGCTTGAAATGTCATTAGATTTTTACTTCGTTAGTTAAATATATGTGTAATTACGAGCACACTCGATAAAGCCCAGCAAAAGTTGATGGAAGAGTCGAACATAAAAAATAACTTACGGAATTGAAAGCTAGAAGTGCCCGAGAAGAGAGCGAAATCACATTGCGCATCAGATCACTGAGAAAAATATGTGGTTGTATGAACCATATAGACTGTTAAATAAGGACAGCTATCTGATGGGTTGTAGGTAATTACCATATAAATATTGTTTACATAGATAGTAATACCAACATAACTGTTTGTTGTATTCTTGTCTCTAATTTATTGGGTACTGTGTATATAGTTGCTGCAGCAGATAACTGCGTTCCTACAACAAAACATATAGTACCTCCAACAGAACAACTTCAACAAAGTGTGGGTTGTTCCCACGACAGTGACAGAATCTTGTACTGCTGGTGATGAACAGTTACGCAAACGGGTTTGAGGGTAGCAGCAACAGAACATTCTGTTAGGTTATTACAATTCTAATTGTTGTGGGAACAAACCAAATATTGTTGAAGTTGGTCTGTTGGAGGTACTATCTGTTTTGTTGTAGGAATGCAGTGCTCTGCTGTAGCATCCATATGTTCAGTAGCAAATACAATCACAAAAAGGAATACAACAAAGAGATCTATTGGTATTTATATCTATGTTTACAATATGCATATGGTACTTACCTACAACTCATCAGATGGCTGTCCCTATTTTAAGAGTCTAGATGGATTCTAAAAATGTGTTTTTTTTCTCAGTGGACAAATAACTGTGACTTAGCGCGACTTTGGCCCCATTCATTATCTGCAGACGTATAAATATCACCTAACTAACAGCCAATCACGAGCGAGAAATGTGATGTCTTCTTTTAATCACTATAGCAGTCTTGTGATAGTGGTCGGTGTCGAGCTGTAGTAGGTAAATTGTGGTAGGGTGGAATAGTTTCGGGGTGTGAGGTGTGACGTAAAGCCAATGATTCGTTGGAGGGGTTAGTTGGGTTGGAGGGGGGAGGGATTAAATATAAAAAAACATCCTACTAAGGGTTGGATGTGTTAGCCACTAAAAATTGCGGTCTGGTCAATAATACAATTTTTCTCCGATTTTCAATATATAAAAAAAAATTTATATTTTTTTGTTTTTAAGTTTGCTTGGGGCCAATGTTAATGCCATGGATATCCAAGATAGTAGTCAGGCTCAATAATGTACTTTTTACTCGATTTAAAAAAATGCTAACTACTTTTTTTAACTTTAGGTATAAGGTCATCCCACGGTCATTGCGGGTGAAGGTAAAGTAAATTCAAGAGGGCGATCTGAGTCAGTAGTGTAAACAAATATGGCTGCTGTCCCTCCCGATTCGCTAGGCTTGACCGTTACCACCGAGACTTCAAGTTCACCTCAAACGAGAGTTACGAACGCCATCCAAGCCGTAACACCGGAAATGCTGACAAGAGCGTGGAACGATTTTGATTATCGCGTAGATGTCGTTCGGGCCGCTCATGGTGGTCACATTGAACATTTATGAATGTATGGTAAACAAACTTCACGGTTCCACGGTTCATTTGATTGGTAAATCAAGGTTGTAGTTTGTTTGGTTGTGACATTATAGACCTTCAAATTTGGGGTATTTTTTATACTCAACCTGTATATTTAGCAAGTGTATAATTAAGAAATAAGCAATATTTTTGAACATCTTTTTTAACTTGCTTACAAATTGCAACAGGTTGAAAGCAGCGAAAATTTATAGTATTTGATACTGCCCGTTTTATTTTACCATATTGTTACATATTCCAGAACAATGCCACTTAGCAATTGTATTGCTCACCGCCAGTGACGTCACATATATGTTGTAGGGCCTTGTAGTCTTGATTGTCACGGCTTGGCTCTGAGACTTTAGTCCGCCTTGCTGATTTGCGGACTTTTTAGCTCAAACATCTAAGAGCCTCTAAACCATCTTGTTTATTTCCGGACGTTTTCAAAGAATATTGAGTCCACCCTGCTGATTTGTAGACTAACTGTGAAAAAAAAGGCAAATGTAAGGAAAAGGGCGATTTTGGAGTAGAATAATGAACTTATGAAGTTATCTTGGCATAAAACGAGAAATTTTGACGTTTGTGTTGACGCAAGATGGCCACCGCATGAACGGAATGACAGAGCATGAAAACCCAGCCGATTATCTTCTAAGTTCCTCTTAATGATCCCATGTGACGGAAGGAAGACTTTCATTCTACGGAGACCACTAAATGACATAGTCTTTCACCAATATGGATAAATTATTGAGATGACGAGGGAACGGGAGTACCCTGAGAAAAATCCCCGGTGAACAGTTATGTCCGCCACGTTTGCTCAAGTGTGAAAATTGGATGTGACCTAGTTGCAAAGTGTCATCCATATATTTCACGACGGTAAAATTCTTTGTGTAGACCGTGGTCTCGAATTTTGGGACAAACTGTACGAGGTTCACCTGCATGGGGAAGGGCAGACGAGGAGCTGATGCTCGCCAGCACACTCTGTACTTCTGAGGGGCGAGGGGTAGCTGCTGTCTCTGTTGCACTTTCGGGGGGCGGTACATCCCTTCTGCGTCGCACACGCCCGGCTCATTTATTTTCATTAAGTTGCCGGCAGATGGAAGTTGGCGCGCAAGGCTGGGTTACACAACACGCGCCGCCGGTCGATATGCGACGAGCACGCTCGCTGCCTGCCCAGCTCTCTCCGCGCTCTTCAGCCGTAGAGGCAGTGTGAAGTTGAGTGCGTAACTAACATGCACACTCTACTTAACATTCTTCACATAACTGCTTTTCTGCCCAAAAAAAAAACAGCGGGGACAGAATTTGAGGTTAAAACACTGTGTATGTACGTAAGTGCCTAGAGACGTTTGTGCACTTCCTCCAACGTAGTTCTAATTCGACTAGAATATACTCAAGTGTGTGTGGAGAGGTTAGGTCGGCTGTTAACGGCGGTGTCTTGAGAGCCAATGAGGGCGAAGCGAGGTGGTTATGGAGCAGCGCCAGAACTCAAGGGCGGAGGAAACGGGATATCTCCTAGAAAACGTGCTACCAGCACGATTAGCATTTGAGTGCGATATTATAGCCGACATCGAAAGGAACATTGTTCTTTTTCCCCTTTGTACTTTTCCCCTTTCCCTTAATGAATTTACAAAGGAAAACGCTAAAAATAATATGTTTTGCCTACAAACATTTTTTTTATTCAGTTGTAGTATTTAACTAAAGTAATGTGTAGGCCAACGTTTTGATAAACCCAGTCTTACGGCAGAATATTAAACAATATCATGTAGATATATTTCGTTACATTTCCACTTTATTGCGATGAACAAAGTTTACTATTTAAGCAAGTTCTAGCACAATATAACCATGAAGATTTTACACAATTTTATTTATTTTATGGAAACTGCATTTATACTATTTATTTACATACAAAACGGGAAAATCTGGTACACATATTAGTAGCCTATATATACAGTGTACCCTGGCGGCGATAATTTTTAGTTGCCAAACTAAAAGCATTGAACTTCCCAACCTGAATAGAATAAACCGTACTAAGGTCGACCTCTCTGCACACGTAAGTGCAGTGGGTGCCAACTTCGAAAGTTCATGACACACATTTTACTGCACATAAACATTTAGAATTACTTCCGTAAAATTAAGTAACACTGATGACAGAAAATCACATGCAGCTATTCGTAAAAAAACCATCTTACCTGCAATTGTAACGTAAATTCCTTAAATTCACGCGATGAATTGCTCATAACATGATGGAAAAATACCCACGGTCAATAAAACAACTTCTCTGAAATTTGCAGATAAAATTTTAATTTTTATTATTTTAAGCGTTAACATCACAAGTTTATATTAATCGAAACAATATAACAAATTTAAACTTAACACACCTTAGAGATTCCAATACGGAAACGATTAAATGTCAGCATACGAATTACTTGCCAGCGAGATTTTCGCGACAGAAACGGTGGTAGTTGCGAATTTACATTTAGGTTACGCACACTGATCTCCAGTTGCTTGTCATGATGCAGGGTTTGCAAATGGTGGTCCCCCTTTATAGGCATTTTGTGATTATAAGTGCAATTAGCGTGAACAATCTTTACTTACGCAGAAACCATCATTTTCAGATCGGAGATAAGGCGAACGCTTCGTGCTTCCTCGGAAAAATTCGTACCCGATCTAGAGAGTCTCCCTATTTTCTAAGCACGAAGACCAATTCCGTGTTTCTATATAACAAACCGCGACCCTTTATGTTATTGCACGTTCTCGTTTAACTTCCCCATGATTTGCTGGAATTTCTAACTGTATGTATTCGTGTCCCTTGTTGCCACGCGGAGAAAACATTTTGCAACTTTTAGCAAAGACATTTTTACACACTACTTACAATTTCGTTACAATCATTTTTTTTATCTCACACACGCTTTTTCTCAAATACTGATATTTTTTTTCATCCGCACCCTACCCATTTATTCATTCTTCAGTTTCAAAAGGAAAATTACAAATAATTTTATCTAAAATATAAGGCAGAACTGAAATTAATTATAACTAACAGTACCTAAATGTTCCAACCTTCTTATAATTGGCGCGCGTCTGTATCATTCAGTAGCTGTCATTCGCAAAATTTCGAGCCCCATTACTACATTATTCACATAAGTAAATTAATACAAAACATCTTCATTTTATTCTATGTGCTGCAGCAATCAGCCGTTTAGACATTTCTTACTTCCTAATACTATGAACACCACCAAAAACTCTCGCTTTCCTAGACATCTCCGTCCACACCGTCCAATTACCGTACGTTACAAATCCAACCTCCACGCCCAATACCTCACTTATTACTAGGGAACAGCGTGTCTCACTTCAATTTGGATGATGCTTGTGATTGGACCAATAGCTAAACTGGGTCTGCTCTGCCAAAAACTACTACCGAGGACTGGGAAATAGCTACTCCTCAAACGGTGCGAAAACTGTTCGTGATAACCCACCACTGATTCCAACGGCCATATACAAAATTAATTTTCTTGCGATGTTNACGGTGCGAAAACTGTTCGTGATAACCCACCACTGATTCCAACGGCCATATACAAAATTAATTTTCTTGCGATGTTGTTATTTACAATGGATGCTGAATCACCTAGCCGATGAAAATAAATCGTGCCCCTAGAAAATCACGGGGTGATATTATGTCACTATATTTGGAAAACACTTACTCTCAAAACAGAAATATGGTTGATCCATGGTACCTTTCCGTATTTGCATTTGAGTGTACCAGCCTTTCGTTTGGGTGATGTTGGCTAACTGCATTTTTTAAAAGTAAACATTTTTTCCCGTTCATTGTTAGCTCTTTTGTTTGAAAAAAACCTTCGCCAGCATATGTGTGTAAAATTTGTCTCCGGTACTCTCTCCCCAGAAAAAATCTCATCTACACACATGGAATTATGTTGCTGACATACAGGTTTGTAAGTATCTGTGTGTATGTGTCTTATGTAATCTGCTGGAACAAATATTTTCTAGAGTTTACACATATATCCTCACTGCAAAGGATGGCAGGGTTGCTCNATACAGGTTTGTAAGTATCTGTGTGTATGTGTCTTATGTAATCTGCTGGAACAAATATTTTCTAGAGTTTACACATATATCCTCACTGCAAAGGATGGCAGGGTTGCTCAGCATACTGTGGTATTAAAACTAATCTGATACTCATACGCACTTTCTTTCCGTGATATTATGGATCGAGTACGACTACAGTAAATAAACACGTGTCGTATTATGCTACTACACTCCGGGTATGTGCTTACATTCTAAGTACACGAAAGTCTGTATAAAGCGCAAAATACAAGGCAGATTTTTTAAATACAATAACCTAACTTTAATACGTAACNACGGTGCGAAAACTGTTCGTGATAACCCACCACTGATTCCAACGGCCATATACAAAATTAATTTTCTTGCGATGTTCTTATTTACAATGGATGCTGAATCACCTAGCCGAAGAAAAGAAATCGTGCCCCTAGAAAATCACGGCGTGATATTATGTCACTATATTTGGAAAACACTTACTCTCAAAACAGAAATATGGTTCNGGAAAACACTTACTCTCAAAACAGAAATATGGTTGATCCATGGTACCTTTCCGTATTTGCATTTGAGTGTACCAGCCTTTCGTTTGGGTGATGTTGGCTAACTGCATTTTTTAAAAGTAAACATTTTTTCCCGTTCATTGTTAGCTCTTTTGTTTGAAAAAAACCTTCGCCAGCATAGGTGTGTAAAATTTGTCTCCGGTACTTTCTCCCCAGAAAAAATCTCATCTACACACATGGAATTATGTTGCTGACATACAGGTTTGTAAGTATCTGTGTGTATGTGTCTTATGTAATCTGCTGGAACAAATATTTTCTAGAGTTTACACATATATCCTCACTGCAAAGGATGGCAGTGTTGCTCAGCATACTGTGGTATTAAAACTAATCTGATACTCATACGCACTTTCTTTCCGTGATATTATGGATCGAGTACGACTACAGTAAATAAACACGTGTCGTATTATGCTACTACACTCCGGGTATGTGCTTACATTCTAAATACACGAAAGTCTGTATAAAGCGCAAAATACAAGGCAGATTTTTTAAATACAATAACCTAACTTTAATACGTAACGTGCATTAAAAAATATAATATTCAAAATAAAATTTTGCAATTTATTAAAGATTTTTGTATGAGCTTACCATAGTAATTTTTCTTTCTTTCGTATACTCTCGTTTAAGCATAGCTGTTAGTAATACGATCATTACGAGGATGATCAATATGGTTAGTGGTATAACGTTATGGTTTTAACCAGCTGGCAAAACTAGTGGCTGTTTAAAACCACGACGTTCACGGACGGTAACCTGTTCCAACAGAGTGGCTGAGCGCTTCGCTACTGCGTAGCCAT
>NQII01005046.1:105829-124872 GCA_002778355.1 Clitarchus hookeri | reverse complement strand
GGGGGGGGGGGGACTGCTATCGGTGCGAGAGGGCTGCCTAGTGTAACCTCGCCTCCGTGGCCCATAAACAGCCGCTCTCCAATATAACATTATTAGACTGCGCTGCGCCCGGCCGTGGAACAGCGCGATATTGGGCTGCAGTCTAATTATAGCTCCCCCTCCCGCCTTCTCCCCCCCTCTCGTCGTCGCAACACTAAGTGGATTATTACGTCACTTGCCCCACTCCGCGTTAAAAGGCCATCACCGGCCCGGGTTATTGGGTCCCTCGAGCCGGCTACGTCTCTGCGCGCCAGTTAGCCGTGTCTGATTGAAAATGTCCCCCGCCGTCCAATGGGGCGGCGCGGGCTTAGCGGGGATTTGCGAGTGTTTTGCCCTGAGGGGGGGGGGGAGAAGTGTAGGATATTAACCGTCATTCCCGGGCTTGACTCTATGCAAACAGCAAGCGTTAAGAGACTGCGCCTCCCTTTGTCGCCGGCCACCGCCGGCTCTCAGCGGTGGGTTGCAGCTCGCAATAAAGCCCGCACGTGACCAGGCCTTTAAAGTCTCACTAGCGACCGTGCACAAGTAATGCGTGCGTTCATATATTTTTTTAATTTTTCATATATTTCAGTTTTGAATATCTTCATATGCCATGTGATTTTTACACTTCGTACTTAAATTTGCATCGTTTCGCATTCAAACCTTCCATTGAAAAGAAGAATATTAACTTTTAAACGCTGATGAATGAAACTTAGTTTCGGTTAACTTTGATTGCATTTTTTTTTGTTTCAGTAAATCTGTTTAATTTGCTTTTTCTGTGTCTTCACTTTCTGTGCGTCTATCGCTTATAATATATTTTAAATTGCTAAGTTAATATACACCGATTTAATAACTTAGGTAAATTAAGGACAAGTTACATTTAAATTATTTGTATTTGTATTGAAATCCTAAAATTTTTGCCTCATGAATATATCTAATATTAGTAGTGTGGGCATATTTGGACAAAAATTAAGAATTACAAACTTTTAAATTATATGTATTTGTATTGCACTACTAGAATATTAGCCTCATAAATATGTATATCAGTATTAAATGCATATTAGGAAAAATTTTATATTAAGTGCTCATTGCGAACATAATTGTATGCAGTTCTTAGTTGTTTCATTGGCTATATTGGGGAAGTGAATATAGCAAGGTTTACCGGCTGTATACCATTGTGAGATAAACTTTGCTACATAAAATTCAAAACTCGAGTCGGGCCACGAGAATTTGGAATAATGTGCCACAATTCAGCAGCGATACCTTATCCACTCGTGCGTTCAGACATTTACTCATAAGTCACCTAAGTGATAAAGAGTATTTTTTTCTTGTTAGCTTTAGGGCGCTAGTGCGCTGTGGAATGTAGTACCAAAGAGTCAACTAAACTTACATCGATGTTTAAAATGTTTGTGTTCTTCATTTGTCCATTTTGTCGACTACTTGTTTTAGACTGCAAGGTTGTAATGGTTCAATTATTATCTGGTGATCTCTCGTGGATGTTTAGATGAGTGCGTTTATGTATATACACATATATGTTTATGTATATGTTAACGTAGTCACGTGTGAAAATGTGAGTGAGTGAATGATGGATGTAAATATTTGTGTTGGTGTGAACGTGATTGTATATCTGGCTATAATGCGAGCTCGTTTGACGAAGGGCCTACATTTTGTGGTGCATCAAACTGAAATAAAAGTTCGTTTGTTATTTCTGCTTGCTACAAAATTTTATTTGCTTGTAAAAACCTATCGTTATTTGCCAATTTTTTCAAGATGCCACAAAATAACATCAGTATTCTTAGCCATCGTTAATATAAAATGTTCTGTAAATATTCTATTTAAAAAAAAAAATTAATAACTAAACATGCACCTATTATGCGGTTACGTGGAAGAGAAAGTACACTGCCTTAACTTCGCTACAGAATTGATTACAAAGACTGCATTTTATTTAATGTAATCTATGTAAGACACAGAACGAAAATAGTTTTTAAAGTTACCGCGGATACTTTTGTGTAAAGATCAGCATAGCTAGAGTTATGACAGCTCCCGAAGATGACTTGTATTACACTATGCAATTATATTAAGCTTTAATTGACCAAGAGTTTTCCGAATGTTTGCGTGACCGCTTTGGATTTAGTGTATTTCGGTACAGATTTACAGGATGTATTTCGGTAGAGGTTTTATGGGTTTTCCATAGAGTCGTCTTGTATTATCTATATAGTTAGAGGCGTTCACACTAGTGTAGTTAACTGCATTATGGACTATAACCTGGTAAAAGCAGTTGGGACGCATATATCTGAGTAAAAAAGTGTTCCAGAACAAAAGTTGTTTCCGATAAAGGTAAAAAAAAGCATTGGTTACTATTTATTTCCGTCCTATCAGATAAAATCAAAAAGAAAAAATCATATAGATGGTTANAAAAAAAAAGCATTGGTTACTATTTATTTCCGTCCTATCAGATAAAATCAAAAAGAAAAAATCATATAGATGGTTAAAAATCACATGTTTAGAGTTTGTCTTTTCTGCACCCTTAAGGGCGTTGGCCACGGAAAAATACATTATTTTATATTTGTACCATATATTGTTCAACTTTTAAACATTATCGGTAAGTACCTTTGCCTAGAAAAAAAAAACCAGTCTAAAGTTTTTGCATAAATACATGTTAAAATCAGAGTTTTACTGTTTTATAAATGTATGAATAATGGAAACTAACTTATGTACATAAATTATATAATTTACACTGAAAGAAGATCCTAAGAGCTACTTCAAGACATCTATAAAATTTCACAAGGAAATATTTTTGCAATTTCAAAAAATTGCTGTAAATAAAGATATTGTTGCATATATTTAATTTGTGGCTGTCCCTAAAATTATTGAAAATAANTTCAAAAAATTGCTGTAAATAAAGATATTGTTGCATATATTTAATTTGTGGCTGTCCCTAAAATTATTGAAAATAACGTTCACTAAACACACCATTCCAGTTTACCTTTTTTAATATTCTGCAAACAGTTTGGTTCATTTAATTTGTACATTACAAAAACAGCAAAATTTTTACTTTGACATGTCATTTTGCAGAAACCATGCAATATAAAAAACATTTATCTGAGGAAAAGGTAGTCACAGATAATGTCTACAAGTTGAAAAATATGTGGTACAAATATAAAATAACATATTTTTCCGTATGGTAGACAGCGAGCAACAACAGAGTTCAAATGGGGAGTGAGTGAATGTTAAAAAAAAATCCTTATCAAAGCATTAGTTTAAAATATAACCATTTCAAATCAAAATTATTCTGAGTGACATTCCTTTGATTTTTGCANCTTATCAAAGCATTAGTTTAAAATATAACCATTTCAAATCAAAATTATTCTGAGTGACATTCCTTTGATTTTTGCAAAATATTGCAAATCTTTATGTTTAATATTTTCGCTTTAAATTTACGTTTTACAAAGTAAACTATGTATAAATAATGTTTTCAAAATTTTTTTTGCCAAAGTTACACTGAACGCTTTTTTGTTTGAAACAATTATCTTTGAAAGGAGAAGAAAGAGAAGAACATAAAGTGGAATTTGCAGTTAAGTGATTTACAGTACATCACATATATCAATTTTCAACTCTTACTGATCTAATTTGCAAGAAACTGACAGTGGATGCCAGTGGCAGTTTTTGAAGGTGTTTGCATGCTGCTGTCTAATGACCTGTGTGGTTTAAAATTTTTACCAAGAGGTCGCCTTTCGGAACCACCCCAGAAATCGACTGCGATGAAGGAAAACTACTTGCAAATAATCACCGCAAACTATCACTCCAGAGCAACCTGCCGAGAAGCGGTACCGACGATTTTATAACGGCAAAGTATGAATAGAAACTTCTCAAAATTTCTTTAATTGAACACAATTAACTGACTTNACCGACGATTTTATAACGGCAAAGTATGAATAGAAACTTCTCAAAATTTCTTTAATTGAACACAATTAACTGACTTATTTTCAACTTGTAAATGCCGAGAGTAAATAAGAACTATTTTAGTCGGGAAATAAATTAAAAAGACTACATAATATGCAGGGACAGGAAAATTTACTTTTCAACTGACCTGTGTGCTAAAGTCCACTGAACGATATATTTTCGAGCCTCAGGTTTCTATTCATTGACTGCTGCCCCAGTGTAATGCCAATTTTACCTTAGATCAGGTAGCACAGGATTCGGTGCTTGTATTCTTAAAGGTATGCAGATAGCTCAGAGTTTTGGTATAATAAAATGTGATCCAATTGCAAACATAACAGAAATGTAAACGTGTTCGAAGTCTAGTTTGTCGTAAAATGAATTCGGTAAATTTTTCGGTTCCTTAAAACAAGGATGGAAGGGGGTAGGGAGGAACACTGCCTGTTGGTTAGTGAAATTGCACACCGAACATATACTGGCAGGGCGCAGTGAAAAATACTGAATTTTAAATTCAAAAACGCAGGCGATTAATTCTCACTTTTTCCTGANTTCAAAAAATTGCTGTAAATAAAGATATTGTTGCATATATTTAATTTGTGGCTGTCCCTAAAATTATTGAAAATAATGTTCAGTAAACACCCCATTCCAGTTTACCTTTTTTAATATTCTGCAAACAGTTTGGTTCATTTAATTTGTACATTACAAAAACAGCAAAATTTTTACTTTGACATGTCATTTTGCAGAAACCATGCAATATAAAAAACATTTATCTGAGGAAAAGGTAGTCACAGATAATGTCTACAAGTTGAAAAATATGTGGTACAAATATAAAATAACATATTTTTCCGTATGGTAGACAGCGAGCAACAACAGAGTTCAAATGGGGAGTGAGTGAATGTTAAAAAAAATTCTTATCAAAGCATTAGTTTAAAATATAACCATTTCAAATCAAAATTATTCTGAGTGACATTTCTTTGATTTTTGCAAAATATTGCAAATCTTTATGTTTAATATTTTCGCTTTAAATTTACGTTTTACAAAGTAAACTATGTATAAATAATGTTTTCAAAATTTTTTTTGCCAAAGTTACACTGAACGCTTTTTTGTTTGAAACAATTATCTTTGAAAGGAGAAGAAAGAGAAGAACATAAAGTGGAATTTGCAGTTAAGTGATTTACAGTACATCACATATATCAATTTTCAACTCTTACTGATCTAATTTGCAAGAAACTGACAGTGGATGCCAGTGGCAGTTTTTGAAGGTGTTTGCATGCTGCTGTCTAATGACCTGTGTGGTTTAAAATTTTTACCAAGAGGTCGCCTTTCGGAACCACCCCAGAAATCGACTGCGATGAAGGAAAACTACTTGCAAATAATCACCGCAAACTATCACTCCAGAGCAACCTGCCGAGAAGCGGTACCGACGATTTTATAACGGCAAAGTATGAATAGAAACTTCTCAAAATTTCTTTAATTGAACACAATTAACTGACTTCTTTTCAACTTGTAAATGCCGAGAGTAAATAAGAACTGTTTTAGTCGGGAAATAAATTAAAAAGACTACATAATATGCAGGGACAGGAAAATTTGCTTTTCAACTGACCTGTGTGCTAAAGTCCACTGAACGATATATTTTCGAGCCTCAGGTTTCTATTCATTGACTGCTGCCCCAGTGTAATGCCAATTTTACCTTAGATCAGGTAGCACAGGATTCGGTGCTTGTATTCTTAAAGGTATGCAGATAGCTCAGAGTTTTGGTATAATAAAATGTAATCCAATTGCAAACATAACAGAAATGTAAACGTATTCGAAGTCTAGTTTGTCGTAAAATGAATTCGGTAAATTTTTCGGTTCCTTAAAACAAGGATGGAAGGGGGTAGGGAGGAACACTGCCTGTTGGTTAGTGAAATTGCACACCGAACATGTACTGGCAGGGCGCAGTGAAAAATACTGAATTTTAAATTCAAAAACGCAGGCGATTAATTCTCACTTTTTCCTGAACTACTGAATGCGAGTCGAACTCATTGCCAGCCACGCGTGACTTCCTGAGTGGATATTCCGCGAATCATAAGGCACAACGATAAAAGGAAGTACTTCGTTGTTTATTGGAATGAAAATGAACATCCACATGTGATTCCCGCCAGAGGCAGGGTCACGTATGAACACAGAGTAAATAATTGAACAGAGGTGAAATAGCCGCTTATAAAGTCAACTCCAGGCGCACACGCCACCAAAATGGCGTCACCAACCAGCAACATGTTGGAACGTCGTTCACCAATCAGCTTCTGGTAACTTACTTGCCAGCCAGCAGGGTACAGTTCGCAGAGCGCGGTAGCCAATAACCTGCACAAGGCCTGTTACCAGACCCTCGCACAACCAATCAGAGAAAGGGTACACCCACATCAAAAGAACCGCCACGTAATTTCGTCTGTGTGCATTTATTCGCTCTGTCGTATGGGTTTAGAGGAGGTTGGCGCAAATCTGAGCCGGCTGCACTACCCGAGTAAAAAAACCTGTCGCTCCGGCCAGCCCGAAGAATGGGATGAGGTGGGCCGAGAGCGGGTGAAGATGCAACGGAATGAAAACGGGGTAGGAAACGGGATACCCCAGAGAAACCCCCCTCCCCCACGCAACAGCAATGGCAAAAACACACACTCTCCACGTGAGAACCCNCTGCCACGTAATTTCGTCTGTGTGCATTTATTCGCTCTGTCGTATGGGTTTAGAGGAGGTTGGCGCAAATCTGAGCCGGCTGCACTACCCGAGTAAAAAACCTGTCGCTCCGGCCAGCCCGAAGAATGGGATGAGGTGGGCCGAGAGCGGGTGAAGATGCAACGGAATGAAAACGGGGTAGGAGACGGGATACCCCAGAGAAACCCCCCTCCCCCACGCCACAGCAATGGCAACAACACACACTCTCCACGTGAGAACCNAACGGGATACCCCAGAGAAACCCCCCTCCCCCACGCAACAGCAATGGCAAAAACACACACTCTCCACGTGAGAACCCCCAGTCAAAAAATTTCTCACCCTCTAGAGCCTAGGAGCGAATCGGAGACCTAAGTTATGGGAGGAGTAACTAACCAAATGAGCCAACCGTGGCTCTTGCCGTTTATTGAGATGCAGAAGTCTTAGGTGTGGGAGACAGAAGGAGAGTCACCGGGGATGACACCCCTTCCCACACAATTAAACCATCACACTGGCATGAAACTATCATGTGAATGTTTTAAAACTGAAATTAAGTACGTAACATAAATGTTTACGATGTTGATTTTTAAATTAATTTAATCTTGTTTCCTAAAATCATGATGAGACAGTGCCACGAATCGAAAGTCCGTACCTGCACCTGCACAATGTGGAAGTGACTCCCCCTCCCCCAGCCGCCTAAGCATGAAGTCGAAAGTTTTGATCCGCTCCCGAGACGACTGTACGGGGTTGCAGGAATTTCAAAAAGGGGGTTGGCCCGAACTCAAGCTTGTCTCTCGCGTGGGGTGTCTAGGAAATTGAAGGGATGGGAAGGGTTGGGGGAGGGGGGATGATCTGGACTTGATGAAGCCCCCGTATCGCCGCGAGACGTGCTCGGTAATGAAGTTGCGCCGCTAAATTGGGACTAATCCCGGCTTTATCTCTCGGCCGGCGCCATTAATCAATTCCCCTGCAACTCGTTTCCCCTCCTCGGGACAAACCCCCGATCAGATACATACCCCCTAAGCTCTTGTTGTCTTCTGGCACAGCTTGTTCAAGCCACGTGTTGATAACCAAGGGCGAGATTTGTTACCGTTGTCGTCACCACATATAAAGATCTTTCATTTGACTAGTCTTTGGCACTGAATATACATAAACTGAGGCGGAATTCGACAGACAAACTTCGTGAGGTGACACCCTATGCAAAATCATATGTAAAATATTAGCGGGACTTTAAACCTAGATGGAATATAAACGGCGATATAATCCCTTGAAAAATTGAGATTTTAAAATGTATTTTCTGAAAATATCGGAAACGAAGTGAAATTAAATTACGGTTCTCCGTACATTGCTTTATATAATAGGGATATTCAACCTAAGAGCACAATCTCAATCAAACCTCCCCGACACCAATACTTACTACGGGAATAACATACTGACTGCCACCATAAACACACGCAACGGCTTACAATTAAGTGTTACGAATGTCCTCCATCATCGTCTGTACGGTGGGCTCAGCAGCAAACTTAAGACGAATGAAAGAAGTATTGCATGTGTGCTAGGCACTATATCACTGCTGCTGAAGTTTCGCGTGCGTTTTACGTGAAAACGATGGGCCCTAAGCAGTTGCAACAAGAGAATGATTTTCGTTAGTTATATCAGAATTCTAAGTAAACCAGCGTCAAACGCTTATAATTCCTGACAGTAAAAGTATTTGCCAGCAATAAGAGGGCGGCCATCCTTGTTATTTTCATTTTGGCGGAGGTATCAATAAAATTTTGCTCTTAGGTTAAGGATCGCCATAATATAAAACAATGTTCGGAGAATTCTAATTTAATTCCACACCGTTTCCGATATTTTGCAAAGACACAAATAAAAACCCCATGTTTGGGTGCCCATATCTTCTTTTAATATTAAATTTAGGTAAAAAGGGTCCGGTATGTTCCCCACTTGATTTTGAATAAGTAATCATCTCACGAAGATTTTTGCTCGAATTCCACCCCAATCTGTATATTCATAATGAATCATTTTGTTGGTGACAACCACTTAAATGTGTACTGTATTAAAGTTGCGAGTGAGTAAATGGATACTCTTTGTATTTAAATAATATCAATACATATGTATATAGTATTTTCAGTTAAAGTATTGTACGTATTAAAATAAGCTAGCTGCATTTATAAATGAAAACATGTATTCTGAACTAATTGAAATTGTTAGTAGAGGGATTATAGAGAATATGGCACATCGGCACCTGGGACCGGAGCGTCGGAGTTGTTCGTGCTATGTCATTCTGGTCGGACGGCGGCCATCTTTGATACATGGAACCTTGACAATTGGCCTTGACCCTAGTTACCTTTAATCTTGACCCCGGTGACCTATGACATTGACAGTGACCTTTAATACAAAAAANTTGGCCTTGACCCTAGTTACCTTTAATCTTGACCCCGGTGACCTATGACATTGACAGTGACCTTTAATACAAAAAAATATAAAACAATTTAAAATCTGAAAAATTAAAAAAATATATAAAAACATTATATTTAAAAATATTAAAATANAAAAAATATAAAACAATTTAAAATCTGAAAAATTAAAAAAATATATAAAAACATTATATTTAAAAATATTAAAATATATTTAAAAATTATTTAAAAATTAATTTAAGAAAAATCTAAATTTCCGGAGTTCCCCCAAATTCCCCTCCTCAAACCATACTCATTCCATCATCTTGGTTCGTGCAGTCCACCATCTTCGTTGGCGTCACAGTCACCATCTGCCATTTTGGTTGGTGCAGTTCGCAGTCTTGGTNCATACTCATTCCATCATCTTGGTTCGTGCAGTCCACCATCTTCGTTGGCGTCACAGTCACCATCTGCCATTTTGGTTGGTGCAGTTCGCAGTCTTGGTAGGTGCACGTCGCCATCATGGTAGGCGTCACAGCCACAATCCGGCATCGTGGTTGCTACAGCGGTCCACCATTTTGGTTGGTGAAGTCCACCATCTTGGTAGGCATCACAGCCACCGTCCGCCACCTTGGTTTTTTCATTTGTAATTTGTTTATAAATTACTGGATTTTGTCTCTCACCTTCATTCAACAACCATCTTGGTTTTTCGTTTGTAATTTGTTTGACATTTATGGCGCTGTCCCCAGCAACGCGCCCAGCAGATGACTGACCTCCTCCACACCCCTCTTAAAATATATTTATTTGACCAATTTCCCCAACCCTGATTCAAATTGGCTAATAGCCCACCCCTTCTAAGATATTTAATTGCTCTACCAATGTTTCTCATTGGCCAATTAATCGGGTGTTTTCGGAAACCTTCGTTCGACCAATTAGTCGGTTCCCTTCCCCCTTGTTTCTCATTGGCTGATTGCCCCATCCCCACCACCCCCTCCAACAATTATTCAACGTCGTTCTACCAATTTGTCGGTAGGCTTCCATCATCACCTCAAATTCTCATTGGTTATCCACGTCACGTGACAATCTCTTGGATTACATTTTTTCAGGGTACATCGTGTGGTTTGAGTTGAGAGATAGCTTAGCAGCTGAAAAGGGTGAGGACATTTAGGTAGGCGAAGAAGGTCAAGCATGTGTCCAGAGAAAATCTGCCGGACATCGCCAAGTCCATCACGGGCGATACTGTTAGCAATAGCATCAATCACGTTTCCCACATGCGCGAAAATACAGGTGCGACGCCTGCCGGGAATCGAACCTAGCTTGCCTTGATGAGAGGCGTGCGCTCTGGTAGCTGTGCAACTACTAACGAGAGGATGATGTGAAAAGTATTGAGCGTGTTCGGTCTTGTGTGGATGCCAAATAATCGTTATAGAGTAGGTGCCTGATCTCCACCGCCACGTTTCGTGGTTCTCTGGGATGGTGATTATCGAAGTGTTCATAGAACAGTTTGTAAGTTATTTATGCAACGGGAATAAGGCTTGCATTTATTTATGCCACCATTTTAATTGAATAAATAATTGCTTTATCTCTGGTGAAGGACTGAGGTGTGATTTTGAGAACTTTCACATGTGTAAGCATGTGCACGTTTTAACCCTAGGGAGCAAGGAATTGTTAACAAACATGAGGATGAGCCTGAACGTAATCGCCATGGTTCAAAACCGATTTGATGCATATTGACAATCATATATTCATAATCTGTTCGTGATCTCTATTAAACCCAAAAGGAAGGTTTTCATATTAGATTTTTTTTTTTCGTAAATATAAATTTTTTTTTTCATTGTGCTTGGTATTGACGACAATAATATTTCAACGATTATTTCCAGATTGATACATATCAGGTGTTCATGGGAGGCTATTTTTGCATGCCATGCTCCCCCGTCAATACCCCTGCGAATCACAATCGAAGTAACGCTATTCACTGTGTGTTGTGAGAATATTCTGTAAATTAAACAGGTTATAGTGAGTCATATCGAGTAATTTTTTCTAAGTTTCTTCAGCATATATGAGATTTCGTTTCAGCTCGAAGATAATGAATACAGTGTTGACTGTGAAAACAGTGGCGATTTTATTGTCGTCCTCACACATCTCCTCGCTAACTTTCCAAAAGAAGTGTCGTGAATAATGTAGAAGACGACAAGAACACTGACTACATATTTTCTGAAGACAGAAATGAACTTTTTGATAGGCTCAGATATTTTATTGTCTTGTAAAATAAGAAGATATTGTCAATCATCGGTAAACTTAAGGAAATGGATTACATCGAATGAAACCATTGTGTACTATCCATCATCTGCAAACATCAGAGAAATGCAAAGATTGAATGCATGGAAAAAGTAGGATTATACATTTTTGTTCTTAGTTGTACACTTTTAATACATTGAACCTTACCCTGCTGCTTTTCTGAAAAACTTATTATTTCAGGAGTGTATAAAATCGTATACAAGAGTCTGTTTTAAAGAAAAATTGAACGAGCAAGTGCGTTATGGGGAATATGGTTCAATCTGAAGTATTATGTCTTTCTCGGGCTGTTTAAGTCAGCTGAGTTTTGTTTGACAAACANTGGGGAATATGGTTCAATCTGAAGTATTATGTCTTTCTCGGGCTGTTTAAGTCAGCTGAGTTTTGTTTGACAAACAAGTGAACTGAGGAAGGGATGCTCTTTGAGGAATGAAAGGGCGAAAATCTAGGAGCTACCTTGACGGGAATCGAACTTGTTCGTCGTGTTGGAGGGAAGTGGCCGAGTGAAGGATGGGTTGGTGTTGAAGAGGACCTCCTGTGCGAAAATGTGTGTACAAAAGAAAGGATGCTGTACGCGTACTTGTGATGGGAAAGGAGAGCTCTAGCCACTGCAGTCTCCCTCTTACGTGACACCGTGGAGGAGGTCATCGTTGCAAAGTGGACCTGGGGTGCCGTTTTCAATGGGAAGCTGAACTGATGTGTCCAAATCTTCATAATTTCACAGATAGCAGTAAGCCTTCTCACCTGAGTAATCTCTCCTGCAGCCTGATACTTTTTAAATTTTGTATGGGTAATAAACCTCATGTGCTTAGACAGGAGTAGTTTTAATATTTTTTTGGTGAATATTGCTTATGTACTTGCATTATACGAGATTTTATATCTTCATAGCATCACGAGGGGATGTAAAGCGCAAGTATGCTAGCAAGCATCAGAAAACTTTGTGGGCATGATGGTGGTGCACAAAGTTTGTCGCAATAATGAACATTGATAATGGGTGGTTTATATCTCGTTTCTGACCTTTCGAAAATGTATCTTTCGTATGTCTATGTAATACACTGGTATGCCTGGGCTGAAACATTGCCAACATGCGTATGTATATATGTACATACAGAACTGGGGACTATTTAAGAATCGGTATTTAGCTCNCTGAAACATTGCCAACATGCGTATGTATATATGTACATACAGAACTGGGGACTATTTAAGAATCGGTATTTAGCTCTGATATTATAAAGCGTATTCTGTAGTTAAAAAAAAAATTATATTAGAGGACTGGATTTTTTTTATTTGTTTGTTTATTTTCAGTGATCAGGTTTTTGGTGTGTGAACATAGACGTATACTCTGAAGGTTCAAGATTAATACAACTTGAAATACTAGGGTTTTTTCACCTCGGAATAGTGCTTCGATTCGGATACAAACATGTAGCACTGTTCGGGGCATGAAGTGTATTATCTTAAGTTCGTTACTAGGCCATTTTTCCACCCTATTTCTGTTATGGGTGGTCTGTTTTATCTTCCCTTAATTTGGTTTCATGAGCGTGTATGTATCTATAGGTATATAAATATACATATATATACACACACATATATATAAAATCGGTACAAAAATACCTTAGGTTTTCCCGTCGCAACAAGGGTTAAATATTTTATTCGTGAAAGGAGGTTTACAACCACTGTGTACGTGGGCGTGATAAATATTTCTTATTATGTGCATCAGCGGATGAAAGGAGTCGTTCGTTGGATTATGAAGAGAATAATAATGACCCGAATTGGTATACATTCGCACGGTGTGCGAAATGGTAGCTTTGAATACATGTAAAATGCAAAATGGTGTCTCGGTATGCCTGAAATATGGAAGAAGTTACTGATACCAAATAAATCTTTGTGCTCAATATATTGATATTTTTAAAGTTAATACTTACACATTTGCCTGCATTAGGCGTTGCAATTTTTTTTATGTTTTCTGTCCTCGAAACGTGGCTGGCTCGTGATTCTGAAAACCCGATAATGTGGATTCGATGTGAGAGAAAATGGCGCAACCCCCTTACTCTTACCATGTACACATATAAAAAAATTTTATTCGTGTTTTTAATAGATTATCGTAAATTAGTAGCATGTGTTTATATTATCTTGGTGGTGTGCAAGCTAAATTTATAATAATAAATGAAAAAACTTTATACCATTTTGAGGCGGAGCGAGTTTTTTTTTTGTTGTATATAAAAATTTTAGGTTCCCATGGACACGCAGAGTTAAAATNGCGGAGCGAGTTTTTTTTTTGTTGTATATAAAAATTTTAGGTTCCCATGGACACGCCGAGTTAAAAATTTTTTTTGCAAAGTAATTAAAAACTAATCGATTCCATACACATCGGGCACCTGTGTTCTTAGATGGTTTTCTCTCCGGGTAGTGCTTGCCATTGAATTTCTTGAAGGGGAGCATCTTCCACGGGTACAGCTTGCGAGGAGATAACTGGCACGCGAACGTCCTCTTCTACGGGGAGGGCGTCTTCTTCAGGTAGGGCGTTTTCAACGGAGATGGCGCCTTCAACTGGGACGTCGTTTTCAACGGAGAAGTCGTCTTCCACGGACGCAGACGTTGCTAGGGCTGATCGGCGGTCCTTGCTCCAACCTCTGCGATGCGGCCTGTCGGGAACCGAAGTGGTGCAGCCATCGAAACACTCTTTGTACCGGAGGCAGTCCTGAATGTCCTCGTCCTGCGCCAGGTAGGCCAACAAATACTTGAATACGGTCGAAATTTCGAAATGTGCGTAGGCCAGGAGAAATTCTTTCGGTACGTACGATAACTCGTCCCGTTTGCCAAAGGACTAAGCGAACGCACCCTTCCAAATGCCAAAAAAGACCGAAAGGATTTTATGGCCGCTCGGACAACACGCGTACTTTTCTAGGAGCGACAGAAAATGAGTGATTTCGTGAGGGGTCTCAGGGTCTCTCTTATAGCGAGTTTTTGAAAGGAAAAAATACTCCACACTAGCTATTAAAGTAGACCGACGGTTGGTCGGAACGAAAGTTTCCGAAAACGCACGAGCAATAAGCCAATCCAAGAAGTTGTCACGTGACGTGGTTAGGCAATGAGAATCAGGGTAGGGAATGGAGGCCTGCTATCTAATTGGTCGAATTAAGTTGAATAATTTGTGGAGGGGGTGATGGGGTTGGGGCAATAAGCCAATGGGAAACACGAGGAGGGGAACCGACTGATTGGTTGGACGAAGGCTGCCATAAACACCCGAGGAATTAGACAATGAGAATCATTGGCGTAGCAATTAAATACACTGGAAAGGGGTAGACAATTAGCCAATGAGAATCCGTGGTGGTGAAATCGGTCAGTTAAATATATTTTAAGGATGAAGATGAGGTGGTTAGTCGTCTGCTGGGCGCCGTGCTGAGGACAGTATCAGCAATGTTAAACAAATGACAAACGAAAAACCAAGATGACGGTAGAACGATGGTGAGTTACAAACTCCAGTAATGTATAAATAAATGACAAACAAAAAAACTAAGATGACGGACGGAGTCTGTGACGCCTACCAAAATGTTGGACTGCACCTACTAAGATNGATTTGGGTATTTTTTTGGATTTTCTGGGTTTAAAGGTTACCTGGGCTAAGGTCAGAGTAAAGGTAAGCTAGATCCAAGATGGTCGCCGGCCGAACGGAATGACATAGCATGAACAGCTCCGACGCTCCAGGCCCAGGTCCCTATGTGCCTGCCCCCATAATCCCTCTACTGTGGTTGATATGTACAATAAATAAATAGAATCTCCAAAAAAAAGCATACGTCTTTATTTATTAATGTATACAAACCCTTAAATTATAATTATAAATATTTCTTCACTTAAAAACCTACATAGGATACATACATTAATTATTTTACTTGCTTCAGTTTATATGTGTTTATGTTTATCTGAAATAATAAAATACTCTAACACAGCAAATAAAAAAACTCTTACCATACACGAAATACCTTTAGTATATGTTTATGTCGTCGAAGTCTTCCATTTTTTATTATTGTTTCACCTATTCTCTGAATAGATTTTTGTCGTAAATTGTAAACTTACACGTTCGTTCTACCATTATATAAAATCAACAGAAACAATATGAATAATTTAATCAATTAAAAACTTTAGTTCCCTTCTGGCACTGCGACAATATAACGCGCAGAGAAAGCACTACGAACAATACTTAGGTTTCAGAACAGTACTTTTAAGTTGACCACCGTGGCTGGCTGTCAGCAGACGGCAGTTGACGATTTGTATTCGGAATGAGCAGTTAGTAGACTAATGTGGGAAATAATAAAACCATTACTACGAAAGATAATTATACAATTCTTCTTATACTGTAAATAAATATTAAGTATACTGCTTATGTTTTAACAGTTCTTTGAACAACAAATATATTTACTAATGTAACGTACCCTAAATATCTTTAGGGAGTATTATTTTAAGTTATTATTGGAATTATTCATGAACTAATGTAATGAATTTTTCATAAATATGATATTATTAAATCGGTTTGATTTCACAGTAACGCCAAATTAAATCAAATTAAAGTCAATTTATTTGTTATTTTTTATTTATATTTATAAACCTATGAGTTATAAACCATTACGTAAAAACATTTTATTCCTTTTTTATTCCANTTATTTTTTATTTATATTTATAAACCTATGAGTTATAAACCATTACGTAAAAACATTTTATTCCTTTTTTATTCCAGTTACACTCTCGGGAATGGAGTTACACAAGAGTTACGAGCCATGATTGGTTATAGCCGTAGAGTGAATATGTGGTAGAGCGATCTCGCTGGCTGTGCAGAACCAATCTCGCTGTCCCAACATGGGGCTGCTTTTTTGCAAGCACGACTAGCATAAACGACGTTGATAAGATTTGAGTTAAAATACTGTTTATGAAAACAAATGCTTTGAGATGTTTTAGTACTTCCCCTAACCTATTTTTTAAAAATTTAATTAGATTAAATTCAAACTGGTAAACGTCTATTATTCACATAAAAGAATTTTGAAAATTAAGATATAAACAAACACGTTTACCGCTGTTGGCGATGTGACTTTGACAGTTGTGTTGTTGTGGGGTAGGACAATGCTGGGTACGTGCGCAGAAGACGAATAATCCTTAGGGCAACCTGTTTTACGCGAAAAAATTCACGTCAAAGCTAGACTCCAATGTCCTGTGGCATACGCTCAGTTCTCTTTGTGTTTGTTAATATCATAGCTATCGGAAGACAAGCTCTTTTATATGAATAAAATAATTTTACAATTTTGAATTTAATTTAATTACATTAAATCTGGCTAGAGAAAGTACACAAACATCTCAGAGCACTTGTTTACATAAACAGTGTTCTAACCTCAAAACCTATCTATGTCGTTTATGATAGTGCAATTGGCAGAAAAGCATTCCAACATTTGGACACGGACAGAGGCTATACTGCACAACTCTGGCCCACTTTAACCCATTTCCCATCTACGTTCATCCTAACCTACACCACTCGTACAGTAACAATCTCAATCGAGACAAACTACCTTACATAAACACATTGTTATAATTCGTCAAAGTCAGTGGGCTTAGGCAGGTTCTTTAAGGGATGGGTGTCTTTATTAAATGAAAGATTTAATAATAATTTCTTAATTTATTTACAGACACTCCAAAGGAAATACTCTCGATTTCGCATGTCTCGACAAAGNGATTTAATAATAATTTCTTAATTTATTTACAGACACTCCAAAGGAAATACTCTCGATTTCGCATGTCTCGACAAAGGACTATCACTTGTTATTTACTATTGATATTTACATTCTCGTCCATCATCTCACAGAAATTCATTAAATTAAACAACTATAATCATTCCCAATAAACAGTATATCAAAATTTTTTAATTATTTTATAAATTATATGTTTATATTTGACAGTTACAATATTTACAATAAACTCCGTATCACATGCNGATTTAATAATAATTTCTTAATTTATTTACAGACACTCCAAAGGAAATACTCTCGATTTCGCATGTCTCGACAAAGCTCTATCACTTGTTATTTACTATTGATATTTACATTCTCGTCCATCATATCACAGAAATTCATTAAATTAAACAACTATAATCATTCCCAATAAACAGTATATCAAATTTTTTTAATTATTTTATAAATTATATGTTTATATTTGACAGTTACAATATTTACAATAAACTCCGTATCACATGCTCATATACGGTTCCACCTTAATTCAGTCCAGATTCCACCAGTCCTGATGTTTTAGAGCACTCCGAACGCCCCTATGCACAGTAGCACTCTACTCGTTGGGTACGACGCCCTCTCGTCCGTCCTCACATAGCACACACTCATCCGCCGTCGTCACACACCCTCCGCCGTCGTCTGTTCTCCCCGATTTTACTTTAATACCACACTTCAGCCAGATGGCTACCACAAGAACTGCCGCTCCTCCGGCTGCGGCGGTATTTATAGACGGCGACGGTCTCGGTCCAGAACCTTCTTCACATGCCGCGTTCCCTCTAGGAAAATGACCACGCAAAAATCTTTGCTCATCCTCTTGAGTCGTCGACTCCTCCGGCAATGAGGAGGAGGGGCTGTGACGCTAGCCAGGTCAGCTGTCAATCATTCCCCAGGCCGCCAGGTGACGTAGCGGTGAGCTCGGTGGAATCCTCGTTCTGATTATATTAGGATTTAGCAAACTTTTCTGTGCGTCTCTCCTCTGCTATTTTTCTGTGTGTGTACTGTGCGTAATTGTAGCGAGTTTCCACGCTTACATGTGTATCTTACTTTCTGTGCGTCTGCTGTGTTCTGTGCTTAATCACTTGAAGCCCACGGTACACAGTGTGTTGTGAGCGACTGAGGGCCCTAAGAGCCCATTTAGAATGAGCTTTTGGCAGTCGTGCAGTCGGCCGTCGATAGTTGGTAGTTGGATATTAATATAGCAATGTAGGTTAATGTATTGGGTTTAATACTAGTTAATTTTCGTCCATATTTCTACAGTTCAGAGCCTATCGAGAATATTTTTTTTTCATTTCTAATGTTAACAACACACACACTTAAAATTTATCAAGCATCGATCACATTTCATTTTCATAACGGTTTTGTGTAAACCTCCGTCGTTTCTGTGCATGTGTTATCCTGCCTGCAAGTGAGTGTAAGTGAAGAGATTTCGGCGGCTTTTAACATCGATGGAGGTGAAGTGAGGTGGGCATGCAGCAGTGCCGGATTGCACGGGCGGGGGAAACGGGGGATCACCAGGAAAACCCGCCCACCAGTGGCATCGTCCAGCACGATTCCCACATGCGAAAATCTGGGTGCGACCGGGTAGGAGGTGAGTAGTCTAACCACTACACCACTGTGGGCCCTCCTGATTGTAGCTTTCATAAAATTTTGCTGTGCGTATGTGCTTGTGATAAATCAATCGTAGCCCAGACTTAAAAAAAAATAGCTAGTACTTATGGTTACGAGCAAGGAAATGTTTGCACGACAGGTGGAAGTCATCAACCGGAGGATGCTCGCGGAAAAAATAACTGAATGAAACCGAGTTCTTTTCAAGGGCTCTCGCTACAGTATGTAGGAGGGGGGTGTGGGAAGTGGGCCCGGCCTCGCGTCGCAGGGCTGCCAGCACAATGGCTCGCGAGAAGGGGAGTCAGGTGGTGTTGGCTGCAGTGTCGGGGGGGAG
>NQII01005046.1:66245-105271 GCA_002778355.1 Clitarchus hookeri | reverse complement strand
GATATTGGACAAAGGAGAGCACCGCAGCGGAGGGAGGACAGGCAATATGAGTGCAAGTCTGATATCAATACATTACATCTTAACCACATACCAACGTAAATCAGAAGATTTTTTCCTAGTTATTAACTGTACTGAATACCGAGTGCGTACAGATGCACAACAAAAATAGAACAAACTAACCTGAGGAGAAATGCAATTGCATCCGCATGCATAGTACAAAGGAGCACAGTTATGGTTGGAACGCTAGGTCTTTTCAGAGCATGTGCTCAATGTGTTTACCATCGACAGCAATAAACATCTGTAAACGCACATATAGCGAGCGACAAGCGGCCTGAAGTGTTTCTGGCGTAATGCCTCTGCAAGTTGCCACAATGTGTTCCTGCATGTCTTCTGACGTCGTAGGAACCGTAAAGTACACCCTATCTTTCAGTGTTCCCGACAGGAAAAAATCGAGAGGTGTGAGATCATGGGAGCGAGTTGGCCTTCTTGCAACACCACTAGACCCTAACCAACGGTTTGGAAACATTTCATTTAACACTGCGTTGCCACCATAGCAGAATGTGCAGGATAAATATCATGCTGAAACCACATATCAAGACGTTATGTCGAGCGGTATGTCTTCCAGAAGTGCCGGCAGGGCCTCTCTGAGGAAATGGGCGTACGTACAGCCAGTCATTGTCCCTTGGATGAAGTATGGCCATGATGTAGTCTCCAACGATTTCACACCACACGTTCACTTTACCACTGTCACTGGTGCTCCAGGTGCTGGACCCAACGCGGATTCTCCGTCGCCCAGTATTGCATATTTCGTAAATTTATGCGCCCATGGTTTGTGAAGGTCACTTTGTCAGTAGATAGTATGTTCTTCAAACAATTCCTGTCTTCCCTTACATACATCAGAGCAAACCTACAAAACTGAACACGCTGCTGGAAATCACCTTCATGTAACGCTGATGAAGAGCCACATGATATGGATACAATTTTCGTTGGCGCAGTATCCGTAACACACTTGCTTTACTTATTCCTACGAACCTGGAAAGTTCTCGCGTGCCTATGTGGAGGTTTGCTTTGACATGTGTCAACACATCGTGTTGATGTGTCTCGCCTGTAGCAATATTTCGTCGCACTCGTGTTGTGGAATTCCAATCACCTCGTGACAAGAGACATATGCAAATTCGTTGTGTCGTTTGCCGTGGAATGGGCGTCTGATTAGGATACCTTTCACCATACATTTGGACGGCTTGCTTGGCATTTCTGCCACAACCATCGTAAATAAGTAAGGCGTCCAATTTTTTTCCTCTTTCGTGAACTTCATTGCGTACGTACAGCCACACAATGCAATACCACTTACCATAGCAGATTACGGGGTCTGGTGCTGCGCTGCTATTAGGAAGTGGTCCCACCACGATGAGTCACGGTGCATGTTGCTTGCTTACAACTGTGAGTACAGGTCCACTGCCCCAAGCTACCGGCCCACCTAACTTAATCATATTTGAACATTATTTATTGGCGTTCCTGTGTTACTTTCCATTGCATATTCTGTATCACTGAATTCCTCTTTGCACGTACTTTCAGATGCCGTTGAAATAAATTTATGTTTCCAGGGGAAAAATTATACGTGGTTTAATTATTTCTGTCCATACATGTGTTACAAATAGTCATTTTGTGGCAAATTACTTGCCCCGTACATAATTTCATTTAGCGAAAACCACAGTTTGGGGGTGACCATGTTAGGCGGACCTCCATGTATATGTGTATATATTTATACACATACTTACATACGCACACAGGATGTATTGAAAATGGCGAATCAACTCGCAGCCCATTTTGGCCAGGCCTAAAACAAGAACTATGGCCATAGGAACCATGGAAGTGGAGCTGAGGAACATGTCAGGTGACAATTAAGAAAAAAATTACCCCGGATGGAACATTCCTCTTATGGATTCCGTCCACATGCATGAATACACGCTCGCGGTGAACAAATAATGACTGTCGTCCAACTCTGCCATTGGAAAACTAGGGGTTGCTACCCTTATTACGCATGTAGTTCTGTAACTGTAAGCCGTAAGATGTCTGATGTCTATGTGAATTAGTTATCGGCATGTCATAATCAACAAAACCGGCGTCCTTGTCCGAACCCGCTCAGGCTATCCATGTCTGCGATAACAGTACACAAAATGTGAGCGCTGTGCCCATGCCTACATACAGGCAACACTTTCAACACGCGCATCGCAATACATGCAGCCAGAGGACCACTAGTTGTTATGTCTGACCCGCAGTTCACATCCTACGTGCTGTAGGACTAGTAATAAGTAGATACGCGGAAATTTCACAAATTCATTTGAGGACAAGTTGGACTCCAAACGCACGTGAATTTGACTTCCTTTTTCAATAGGATTGCAGTTCATAAGACATTTTCTGGTTGAATTTGAGCTAATAAATAACTTGCAAGGAAATAACCACCAAATCTCGTGCCACCTGGTCTTGCGGAATCGGAGCATCAGCCAATGAACAACTACCTGAGACTTGTGTACACGAAGGATTGTGGAGTCTAGCTTGCAGCCAAATGAATCCACGAAATGTACAGGTCTCTAGTAATAAATATTGCCTTATTGTTAATACGTTGTTTGTTATGTGCTAATACAATCATTTGCGCAGCTGTAATACTCGGTTTATTTATATTGTCATTGGCACATGCATTTCGTGGGAACGTGTTATTGACACTGTAACACATACATAATATTCAATCTAATGGTTCTGTGGTAATATATGTTCAAATTTACTGTCCTCAATCTGATACAGGCGTGTACATGTGGAATGGCCACATGCACGTCGCGCAAGTGATCATGTGTTACATGTACCACAGCAGCCTGCAGTCCAGGAATACATTCCTCGATGCCATCCACACGTTCAAGATACACTATTTCTTTCAGAAATACCCGCAAGAAAGAGTCCACGGGACTGTGGCCTGGTGACCTCGGTGACCAGGATACAGCTCCTCCCGGACTGATCCACCACTGCGGAAATATATGATCAATATCCTGGCAAGCTGCTGCGCTTTATCGAAATGGTTCCCTGCCATAGTGGAACCTCATAACTCTTCGGATTGCCAGTTGATGTCTTCCAGCAACTCTGGCAGAATATCACTGAGAAACACCGCATAATGTACATGCGTCCGGTGANTTGCCAGTTGATGTCTTCCAGCAACTCTGGCAGAATATCACTGAGAAACACCGCATAATGTACATGCGTCCGGTGATGTTATATGACAGCAGGTGCGGTCCCATCAACCTGGTGCTCGGGGTACCGCACCACAAGTTTATGTTACATCGTATCTGAAGTCGTCTGGCATGTGCTAAATGCGGATAGTCGTGATGCCATTGGTGGTTGTTGCGCCGATTAAAATCGCTTTGCTGTGTAACTTTTGCAAATATGCTCTTTTGTCCAGATATCCTAACATAGACCCCAATATACAATTTTTGTCAAATTTCTTCTCATTTTTGAAAACTGAGTGGAGCAGCGAATAGTCTTTAACTTCAACAGGACTCATTCCAGTGGTACTATGCACTGCATGATTGTATTCACTTACAAGTCAAGGCAAAATTTTCAGCCACTTGTAACTTCCCTGTGCTGTAATTTCTCGCCACACTTTTTCCTTCAGTGTTCTATTGAAATGTTCGACTATCCCAATCCTAATAACACTACCATGTGTCGATTAAAGGTGTATGTTATGTTTGATCATTAAGACTCGAAATGAAGGATTGTAAAATTCCTTGTCGAGATCTGTTTGCAAATTTTTACGTGACTCTTTGCCACATAAAACCATTTCCATCGCATTAGCCACATCTTTCACAGTTTTTGTCTGTAGCTTTTTCTGAAGCCCTGCTAAAGTCATACTTCCAGGCTATTCCTCCACCTCGTGCAAACAAAGCTTAATCGAGTCTACAAAATTACACCAAAGGGACAGCGCACCACATTTGTGCGCACTCGGTGTAATATATTTCTGTATAAGAACTATTTCTTAGTAGGCATTACCGACACACCTATTTTCTCCATGTTTCTATTTATATTAGTTATAAGTGAAACATAAGAATTTACTGACAAAATGTAAGTGAAAGTTCGGTTTAACAAAAAATAAGACTCTTTTACATTAACACAAATATAAAACTCTTGTGGTTCACGACATATTTAGCATACAACCAAGCACGTCATTCGTGGGGTGATTTTTCAAAAGTTTGATTTAAAAATTGTGAAGAGACCTCGAATAGGCTATACCTCTGTTTGCGATTTAGCTATTCCAGACGTAGACGCAGGTTTAGTAAGCGTAGTTGTCGATTTATTCCTTCGCCGTCGTTGCAGTACGGCGAGCAGGCATTGTCCTTATTTGAGGAAGTGTTGGGCCAAGGGCACCCACTGCCCACCGGGTCGCTGTATCAATATTTGTAGGGGCGAAGAGGGGAGGGGGGTGTTGCGCGAGCAGGACACCTGGGGCGAGCTGTTCCCCCGGGGGGCATTCACGGCGACCCTGAAAGCGCATCCGGTCCTCTCGTCCTTTTACAGGTGTCGGCGCTTTGTGCGCACCGTGTCGCGGCGACAATGCCCCCCTTTTCAAGAGTCGCAACAGCGCGCAACTTGTCCGCGGGACAAGCTGTGACCCCAGAACCCCTTATCACACGGGGGCCGTCCCACCACGTGACTTCGCCTTTTTTCCCTTCAGAGTGACACTATCCTTGCGTTCTGTGGCTCGATCCTCGTTCCCCTTCGTGACTCTGGAGATGGCATTTGCAAAAACCCTGTTGGTACGAATTTGATTAAATTATGATTCATCAGGATAATTTATTTTGGGAAGTAGTAACTCAGGGGAGAATACGAGTTTGTCAAAACACGAGAAATTTTTATGATTTAAAGATGGCATGTGTTGTGTAACAAGCAACTTGTGAGACAGACACAATAATTGCAATATTATATGAACGGGAACATTCTTCTAATAGTCATAGGAATGNCAAGCAACTTGTGAGACAGACACAATAATTGCAATATTATATGAACGGGAACATTCTTCTAATAGTCATAGGAATGTGATTCGAATTTGTAGCGTATGAACACCACACAATGTTATGAGATAATATAAGGTAATTTACTTTCTCACGGTTCCAGCCTAGGGAACGTTTCTCCACTGAGTCGTCAAGGAATGAGTAAGCCACGCCTCTAGTAGGCCCGCTGCTGAAGTGATTAAAAAAATCAACTCCACTAATATTAATGTTAGAAGTGTGTGATTTCATATATAAAGACAAATTATACGTTAAAGTAAAACTGTTCAAGTGACAACTGAATAAATTGTTCGTACCGAATCCCAAGAGAGTTTCGCTTACGGTCTATTCGCGACTTCTTGAAAATTTTTGAATCAAACCTTTGGAAAAACACCCCAACTATCACGTGTTAGGTTGCTTCCTAAATGTGTAATGCATCACAGGCGTTTTATACATGTCTTAACTTAAAACTACCTTATTTTTGGTTAAATCGAAATTTTGCTTACATTTTATGTATAAATTATAATATTTTACTTGTAACTAACATGAGTGACGACAGAGAGAAAATAGTTGTGTTGGTAATGCCTAGTCAGAAGTAGTTTTTACAAATTAGATAAACTGTAATAAAATGTTTGATTTAACAAAAAACAAGATACTTTTATGTTAACAAATGTACGAAATGGTTGTGATATATGACGCATTTACGAAACAACCAAACATGTCATACATGGGATGGTTTTTCAAATGTTTGATTCAGAAAGTGTACAGACTATTTAACACCTTTCCAAGACTTTTAATAATTCCCTTGACATAAAAATTATGCGAGTAAAGATAACTGCGTATATTGAAATTTGAACACGAGAACAAAACTTTATCCGTTTTTCACAGTCTCTAACGAATTTTCTTATTAAATTTTTTACAATCTTTTTATTTGTAACTATTTGTTGATATTGTATTTTACAGATTTTCTCTACCGTAAAATAAATTTTTATTTCTTATTTCTTATTTCCTTCCGTAAGGAATATAAGTCCTACCAGCTGTCCAACATGGCGTCTCGTTTTTTTCTTGCGCCCGTCCTCCCACTTAGCTGTTGAGACAATGCTGAAGAGTTGCAACCTTCGTGAGGTAATTTTCCCATCCATTTATGGGATTTTCCACCGCTACGTACGTGAATTTTACTCCAGAGTGCGGTAATTTTACCTTACACGTAAGGAAAACTATGTTTCCCACACAAGGTTGCGAATATTACCGTACACTTGTCAGGCAATTTTCCCATTAGTTTTACAGTGTATTTTTGGGATGCAGAAATAATAAAAACTATCTCACTTACTGACATGAGATAAGTAACTTTGAAATTAGATACCTACCATGAAATACTTCAATAAATATTAAATTTTACGCTTTGAAATATTTGCTCAGTTAAAAAAATTGCTGAAATGAGGATATTCTAGCATATTTATTTGTAGCAATCTCGTTTTCCTTTTTGAAATAAATTTGGTAAGCGTTTCTTAAAATGAATTAAAACATGATCTTTCAGTTTCTTCTGTTAAATTTTCTGTACATATTTTGTTCTTTTATATTGTTTGTGCATCCTAAAAACACTAACATTGTGATTTTGACGTGATATAATTCAAAAGCTATGGAATCTAATTTATTTTGTACGAGGAAAGCACTTTTTGTTATGCACACAAGTTTAACGCCATTTCGTTCAAAATGAAATTTTCTCGTGATTAGCGCCCTTAAAAGTGTTCGGCCAACATTGATCCAACAGGAGGTATTTCTCAAAACCCTTTTTATACATAAGATAAGGAAAAATCGTGAGCGTAAGATGGCGGACGACACAACTTCCCTCAGCGTTGCGTCGAACGGGGATGAATTCACGACAACGCAGAGATTCTGCTGCATTCACGCCAGCCAAGGTAGTAGTCAGAGGAAGGGGGATATCAAGCTCTACCCTCCCCCAAATGAAAATAAGATATTATTAAATAAAGTTAAAAATAAGAACATAACTTTTGTTTTATATACATAATAAATGTGTGGCTCCCAATGAACATGAAGGATGTATATAGCCTTTTGTGTTACCATATCTGTATATTAGCCCATTGTTTGTAAATAATTTTTTTGCTAATAATTATTATTAATATGATAGCGTTACATATTTTTTTCGAAGATATAAATTGATAATTTTTCTCTCCACCCCTCCTCCTCCTTAGTAAATTCCTGGGTACGCCCCTGACGCGAGCGACACTGGGTCGTTCTTTCCCTCCGAGGGACAGGTGGTGGGGCGATGTTAGCCGGGCCGGGAGCTAGCGGGAAATTGGCGCACAGCAGCGGCCTTTGTGACGGCGGGCGGTAGGCGGGGCGCGTCGCGGTCCTCGGGCTGTGACGAGGGTGTACCTCAGCCCCGCCAGGGATGCACGTCCCTCGCAGGCTTCCTTGCCTCTCCGCCCAGTAGAGTCAATTCGAGGTTACTTCCAACTTTTCTGAAGCCCGGCCAAAGTTCTACTTCCATAATATTCCTCCGCCTCATGATAACTCAGCTTAACCTAATCTTGAAAATTACACCAAAGGTCAATGCCCCGCATTCGTGGGCACTCACTGTAATAATATTTGGCATGAGAACTATTTCTTACTAGGCATTACGAACACACCTATTTCCTCACTATTTTATTCATGTTAAATATAAATCAATATGTGTAATAAAAATAACATTTAAATTTAACTAAAATTATAGCACTTTAATGTTATTTTATGTGAACCGAATGGAAACAACCAAATACGTCACATATGGAGTGATTTTTCAAAGGTTTAATTAAAAAAGTATGAAGAAACCGAGAATAGACTATGCACACCGACGTCTACGTTTTACGTCGCACGACTACGCTCGAGACGATGGTAGGCTCTGAACTAAAATGTTGCTCAGACTGCTGAGCCATGCCGTAAATTGGTCTCGAAGAGTCGCCGTTTAATATTCTTCGCCACACGAGAGTGACAGAGTGACACCTTCGCGAGGATGGCCATCGGGTTCTAAAGATTGATAATTTCTTAGGTGACTTCATGAGAAACATTTAAATTATTTCTTCAACGTCACGTCCCTTACGCTTTATTTTAAATTGACCAGTTTTAAGGTGGTGGTAGAATAATAATGTATTCGTAATATGCTAATATTGAGAATATGAACATTTAAGGCTCTCATTTCTCTAGTAAAAATAGTATGTAGATAACCATCTTTCATAACAGTAGTTCGTAAACACACAAAAGCACATTTTGAATTCTGTGATGTACGTCCAACTTACTTAATAGAAAGTGGCAAATCTTTAATAAAATATGGCTTCCCAATCTGGAAATGACAATAAAGTCTGAATGCACATTAACTGAAATAGATATTTCCTGTGGCACACCCTGAAACTGTGGCAGAACTGATACACACTTATATGGGGCATTCGCGGTAAGTTGAGCACTTTTGAAAGCCCCCTGATTTGGAATAATATTCAATAAACATATTTTATTTTAGCCTTTGACGTTAAATTCCGAGTGCGGTAGAATAGATACTGAAGAGCAAAAAAAAAACTGGTATAGGCGTGCGTACGCAAATAACAGAGGTATGAAACCAATCAGAGTAACGCGATGCGGTCGGCAGCTAGATCGGTTACTGCTGCTACAATGGCAGGTTATCAAGATTTAAGTGAGTTTGAACGTGGTGTTATAGTCGGCGCACGAGAGATGGGACATAGCATCTCCGAGGTAGCGATAACATTTGGATGTTCGCGTACGACCATTTCACGAGTGTGCCATGAAGATCGGGAATCTGGTGAAACATCACATCTTCGACATCGTTGCNCAGCTAGATCGGTTACTGCTGCTACAATGGCAGGTTATCAAGATTTAAGTGAGTTTGAACGTGGTGTTATAGTCGGCGCACGAGAGATGGGACATAGCATCTCCGAGGTAGCGATAACATTTGGATGTTCGCGTACGACCATTTCACGAGTGTGCCATGAAGATCGGGAATCTGGTGAAACATCACATCTTCGACATCGTTGCGGCCGGAAAAAGATCGCGAAAGAACGGGACAAACGATGACTGACGAGAATCGTTAAACGTGACAGACGTGCAACCCTTTCTCAAATTGGCGCAGATTGGATTTGTGGACTGCCCTGCAGGATTCATGGGTGTGAATTTTCTCCTGCATACCTTCAGACATTAGTCGAGTCCATGCCACGTCGTCTTGCGGCACTTCTGCGTGCTCGGGGGAAAGAGGGGTGGGGTGGGCTACACGATATTAGGCAGGTGTACCAGTTTTTTTGGCTCTTCAGTGTACACACTGTGAAAAATGGCTGAAAGGGAAAAGTAACCTGAGCCTCAAAGTGCTCACTTTACTGTGAACAGCCTATACAAGAAGTGGCAAAGTGTCCGCCTTGCTTCTGAGTCCTGAGTACATGAATGCACACGGTTGCTATTACTACCTGGTAAGTACCTCAATAGTTTGACAGGATCCTGTATGATATGTATGTACATACACGTACAAACACGTGCCGCATAATGGATTGTATGTGTCCTCACAGGTTTGAATTCGGTACCGTTTATCCCTAATATGCATTTATATGGAAGATAACATCTAGTTCAAAGTTTTTTATTGCAGCTCAATTGACTATTTTTGCAAAAAGTTGAAACATTACCTTGTCAAAGATTTGCTCATAGATTTGCTGGTGACCTGACAGAACAGTGCGGAGTCTCGTCACGCCGGTGATGAGTATTGTGTTAACTGGCAATTTTATTATTAATGCCTACCTCGTCAATGGTAGAAGCGTTTTTAAATTAAATGTTCAGCTGCTTACTTTGTCGAGGCTATTTATTTCTGCTAGAAGATAAATAAAAAGAAGGATGGGTGACATATTTCTTAAAGGCATCAAACGTCACATCAGAACAGAGAGGAACGAGCCTTACTGATAAGCATTCTTGCATTTCTGCTGCGTGTTACTATGAACCTCATGCTACTGCTATTCCAAAGAATGAAGGTTTATAACCATAAGTGGGATTGGCGTCTCCTGGGATTAGGAGATTTCCTTTTTGTATAATGCAATTAATAAAAATTAAGATATTATCCAGCCACCCGATATTTTTAGGGGAATAATCCCTACAATTTATTATCTGGGACATACATATGCATTATTTTCTTCTTCTTCCCCATGTTTAAACTAACCTAGGAACTGTACACATCTACGCTTATGTAAAGGTGGACCCATTATTATTTCACGACCATGACCGCTAGAGAGTCTAGTTCGTGCGGTGAAGAGAGCCCAGACAGGTTATGTTTCTTATTTATTTGCAGCGTGATTAGTTAATAATGTATACTAAGTGTGGGAACTGAAGGTCTCGATCCTGATCCTCCTGTAGTCATGACACTCGTTATATTGGTATTTTTCATCTAATAAAATGTGGTGAAATTAAGTACAATTTACTTCAATTTTATAACNTGACACTCGTTATATTGGTATTTTTCATCTAATAAAATGTGGTGAAATTAAGTACAATTTACTTCAATTTTATAACTAATTCAGGAAAAGTTATAGGCCTACGTATTCTCCTCACTGCTCAAATTTACAGTCATAGCTTTAGATTCTTAATCATATTGATGTCTGTTTGCATATAATCAATAAAATAAAATACGCTGACATGCCGAAAGTTATGGGATAGGTGCTAGTGTCGTGTAGGCCCTCCTCTAGCCCAACGAAGTGCAGCAACTCGTAGTGGAATCGATTCCACAAGTGTATGACTCCTGTGGAGAGATGTCGACCCATGCCCTCTGGAGAGCTATCCCCTGCTCCCTGCTATTTGCAGGTGAAAGATCTTGGGTGTGAATGGACCTCCCCACCACGTCCCATAAATGCTCGATGGGGTTCATATCGAGCAAACGAGGTGGCCACAGCAGTCGAAACTCTCCATAATCCTATTTGAACTAATTCTGGACAAATTGGGCCAGATGACACAGTGCATTATCCTTCTGGGATGACCCATCGTCACGCCGTAGGTATACATGAAGCCCATGAAGGGTTGCAAGTGATCAGCAAGAGTTTTAAGCTGTCACCGCACAACTGATAATGGGGTTCGGGTCATTCTTCTCGCCAGAATTTTGTGAGAATCGGTTGATTGTTTCCATTAAAACTTGTTGATTTGTATAACCTACTGTATTATTGCTTGTTTGCGAAATTTGTTTGGAATAGGTTGATTGTTTCTCTAGATATGGCATAAAAATTTTAAGTTTTAATGTTGCGCTGTTTTGCAAAATGGTGGACAAAAGTATCTTTGTATTGCCAAATTGATGCCTGTGATAAGTAATTCCAGCATACCAAGTTTCATAGAAATTGGTGAGACTGTATAGTAGATAGATCAAATTAACTTAAAACAGTGATATGGCTGTCATTTTGAAAAATAGTGCCTTATGTATCTAAATCGCATATTTTCTGCTGGCCTATCATAGTATTACATATTTGAAAATTTCGTGGGAATAGGTTGAGTAGTTTTTGATATATGACTTAAACTATTAATGTATTCACATAGTGATATAGTTCAAAAGATTTGACCAGTAACAATATTCCATCCCAATTTCAATGCTTAGATTTTACAGTGTCAATAAAGGTAATTTGGTCCAACTCGGATAAGTGATTGCTGAGATATGACATAGCGCCTTAAAAAAGTACAATGGCTGTTATTTTGAAAATAAGCATCCGGTGTGTAGAAAAACTGTAAAAGCTCCATCGCTAAATATTATATGTGACCGAGTCTGTGAAATTGGGTTAACGGGTTAAAGAGTTATACTTAAACGTAGAAATAGGGGGGGNGGGGGGGGGGGGGGGGGGTGAAACACAGACACACACTTACACACACATACAGACAGGAAAAATATCTCACAGGGCTATCTTTCCATCGGAATGAAGGCTAAAAACTTCTCTCCCAGGACTTCGGGACCCAACATTTTTTTGGAAACTATATCTTACTAGAGAACCGGTGATACACTACAGTTTACACTACAGTGATATAGTTTTACAGTTATGCACTAATAAAAAAATTGGGCAAAGACAATTCATTTATGAGAAAACATAATTATAAAATTATACTATGTTGGCCTAGGTTTTTAATTGATTACAGCAACCCAAAATGAAGGAAATATTTTTTACTCGATAGTCAAGAAGTAGGGTATTGTTTATGGTGTGTATCTGTGCAACAATCGCGTAGTTCCCACATTTCCGCTTTTCAGCGTCGATGTATGAAAATCAAAACGTAAGTTTCATCAAGTTGTAGCTTTAGAAATAAGTTTACCTAGGTACTACTTTTTGCGCTTGGCTGAGGGATCTTAATNAGTTTCATCAAGTTGTAGCTTTAGAAATAAGTTTACCTAGGTACTACTTTTTGCGCTTGGCTGAGGGATCTTAATCTATCACCAAAGTTAAGCAACGTTCCCAGCGACACACATTTGGCTGGGCGACCGTTTAGTGGCATAACATCTGAGCGCTTCCGGGCTTCGGAGGGCACGTTAAATATTTTGTCTCGGTGGTTATCGATTGAGGTACTTGGGCGGCCTGATAAACTCTGACACAAGAGGAAAAAAATATTTTGGTTACGTTCCCAGCCGTTGCAAAATTAGGTTTTGTTGTTATTCCACAGGACCCGTACAATTTTTCGGGATAAAAAGTATTCCATGTCNAGCCGTTGCAAAATTAGGTTTTGTTGTTATTCCACAGGACCCGTACAATTTTTCGGGATAAAAAGTATTCCATGTCCTATTCCAGGACCTAAAGTACCTACATACTAAATTTTATCAAAATCCGTTTAGCGGTTATGAAGCTAAGTGGTAACAAACATACACACACACAAACACACAGACTTTTGCATTTATAATATTAGTAGGGTATTACTTCATTCATAGTTGCGCACATTTGAGGCAAACAAAAAAATGTAAATAAAGTTTTACGCACGAAGGTTTTTTATTAATTTTTTCTTTTAAAGCCATGGTCTTATTAATACTAACTTAATAGTTTTGAGCATTTCTGCATTTATAGGTTTGGGCTTATTATCGGGACCAGTTTTATTACCGAACGGTAATTTTGTTGGAAGAGGGGTAAGGTTTTCTCCGTACGCGCCAATCGAATAATAGCAACGCTTTTAAAAACGAATTAAAAACTGAGAACCTGACTATCCGCAGTTAATATAATTTCAAGATAGGTCACGGCATTTCAACTCGTGAATTGGTTCTGTTATCGAGGCTCCAATTTCTCATGGCAGAAATAAGGCTTGTTAGTTACTATCAATTCAACATCTCAAATCTTCATGAGTATATTATCACATACAAGTGTCAGCATATGTATTTTCGTAAAATATTATGATTCGCTGTCTCATAGGATTTTGGCAGCTTCTTTCTTGAAATAAACAAACTAAAAGAGACTCCGATTAAAAAAAACTTTTGAGCGACCCCCACATCCTCAAAATTTTTCAGTCCCAATATGAGTGTGTTGTGTAACAACTACTTCCAGTCTTATGCTCTCATTATCAGCAAATCAAAAATATTTATATAATTAATAGAGATATAACCAAGAAAGAAGAATAACGAGATCTCTTGGAAAAGTCTTACTTTCAAAACATATTAATTTTAAGGGAACCCAAAGATGACAACGTTCGTTGATTATGTACCTCAATATTTGTTTAATACTTGCGCAAAGTAACAAATTTATATTTTGTGCTGCGAAAATCGGTAAGCAGAGAATATTGAAATGGCATATTTTTGCATCTGTACAGATAGTTTTACGCTTACAGTTTCTATATTTATTTTCGGCATATGTGTTTTTAACATAGTTTTGCCATACATTAAAAATGTTTTGGTATAAATGAGAGCGTTTGATTGTTTTATTTATATACTAGGAAGTTCAAGTTAATTCAGCAAATTTTACATGTACGGTTTATAGTATACTTTCGTATATGGAGAATAGTGACATAGTTTTTAGAAACAGTAATACAACAGAAGATCTTAAATAACTATATGCAAAGTGTAATTTTTTTTAAAGATGTGTTATCTAAACATACATTTAATACTTATAAACAAAGTCGCAGGTTCGGTTCATCAAAGGAGTTCCAACTGTGCATACAAAATAATAAAATTTAAAAAAACGACGGAGGTTTTATAGTTACAAAATACATTAAAAATAATTAATATTGTGTAATAAATTTTAATTGACACTTTGAAAAACACTTAACAACGCCCTTTATCGGTTCCAGTTTGACTGGCGCATACCCGTATTTGGCATAGCTGTGTACACTTTCTAAATTTAACTTCAGAATAATGTGCAGAAAGCAGATAGAACCAGTAGTTTTTCAACACCAATCAATTTGGACGACTGAATTTTGTGACATTGTTGTCAAGATGGGACACAAATATTCTGTAACGTTTTAATAAATATAAAATCTCAAGCAAGGAAAGTTGTAAATAAATTCAATCCTTTTCTACATTCCTTAAAACTTTCGCATGGGTGTATTTTGCTGAAAGAGAAATAGCCCGCCTTATTTACGCAGGCACCGTGACACGTGATTCATTTAAAAAGCTGTAACTAAGTAGCACCTAAAGCGGCAGTGTAGGTTATTCACGAAAAGAGAAGGCGAAAAATAAGACATGGCTTTTAGTTTTAATTTATTCCTGACTACAGTACGCTTCTTTGAATATGGAGGTGAAACACGTGTATATTGTAGATATTACAAAAACGTACACTCACTGCCATTCAAATTGCCGCGCCGAAGAGATGTCAGGAAGGATTTAACTGTAGTACAGGCAATGGGAATAATGATACAAGTAAATTATCACGTAAATAAATCGTTTATTAGTAAGAAAAGTCACAGTTGAGCAGTACATTTACTACATGGTCGTGACATNATTATCACGTAAATAAATCGTTTATTAGTAAGAAAAGTCACAGTTGAGCAGTACATTTACTACATGGTCGTGACATCCCCAGCGTGGTTAATCGCGGTGATACGGTCCTGCATGGAGTCATAAAATCATCTAATGCGATCCTCTGGAAGATTCGTCCATACTTGCAGTAACTGCTACTTTGGATGCTGCAGACCCGTAATGTTGGAATTTGCAATCCCATAAGGCAATATATAGGCTGTTCGAGTTGAACTGAGCACTTTTGAAAGCCCTCCATAACATCTACTTGTATGCACAACTTGTATTCTTCCAAAATAAATACCATTAAAATTGTCATAGGTCTGATCACTTTATACATATGTCGGTCAAGTGTAACTGTAAAAATATTTAAGAAATGAATATTTTAAAATTTTGATAAGTATTAAACTTGTATGCATTAAACCACAGAAAAAAATCCTTTCGCAAATGTTTACATAACACTTTTATTTCAACGTTAAGACATGGAACTACTTTTTTTCTTTAGTCACCAACTTTACTGGACGCATGCCAGTCAGCGCGCCCGTTAAAATATATGTAGGTAGGGGAAGTGACATTTTTCAAAGTCAATTTCAAAGCTGCTCAGTTAACTGTGAACAGCCTACATATACATGTTGTATAGGTGACAAGTCTGAAGATCGGGTTGACAAGGAAGGACGTAGGCAACACGCAGGCAGTCCTGAGAAACTTGTGTGGTATCATTGGAGGAGGGGGGAATTATCCTGGTTGAAAATTGCCAGCTGGGACTGCCTCACGAAGGGAAGGACACGAGGGCACAGAGTCACCTGAATGTTCTTATGTACGCCGCTGTTCTCCTGATAACTACCAGAGAAGAACGAGAATCGTAGCAGGATGCTTCTCGCGTCATGACTCTACCAGATCTGGTGGCGTTTCCTTCAACTATGAAGTCCGGATTTGTGCGCTCGGCCTATGGCTTTCCATACTCGAGGATGGTTGTGATTATGCATCTCCAATCATAGATGCCCAAGACAACGGTTACGAAAAAAAAACTGCAAATGAATCGCCGTTGTCAAGTTACCAATGGAAGACTGAGTAAGAGACGTCTAGATTGCAAGTATTCCTCCGCAAGTTTCTTCGCAAAAGTACGGGTGGTGACAGAAGTCACAGATGATGCCGCTGAATGTCGCTGGATGGTGGAAAGAGATGACGTTAATTCAGTTCACGTCTGTCGGACGACATAAAATTCTTCTCTTCTGATGGTTATTTTAAGTCACCTAGAGACTTTACGGTGGGTATGGGTTCCTTCAGTTTCCCATTGCACCCAACACCGTCGCACAAATTGATTGAAACGCTACAGTTGGCAGACACTCCGAAGAAACGACAACTCTACCAATATTCCACCGATACACCTATTCTCAAACTCTCTAAGTTGTTCATGCCCATGTATAATGCGTAGCCGCGGCGTGCTAGCTACTCAGTAACGTTCACTTCATACGCGCACTTATAATAATTGCACCCCTCTTTGTCCTACGACCTTTCAATTTACCAGTGTGGTGACGGTGTTAGAGCCTCTTGTGGCAGTTCTCTTTGGACGATCACAGCCAAAATTAAGTTACCCCGCTGTGTTGTTGGCATTTATGGATAATTCGTTCTGAGTGCGTCTACTTTTATATCAGTGAGTGTATTGAAGTGGTTTTTGTGTGTGTGCTCGCGCGTGAAAATGTGTACGTTCAAGATCTTCAACAACTCCGAAACATNGTATTGAAGTGGTTTTTGTGTGTGTGCTCGCGCGTGAAAATGTGTACGTTCAAGATCTTCAACAACTCCGAAACATTTTGGTGTTATTTAATTTAATTTTTATATAACTGAGGCTACCATTATTACATAACATTAAATTTCGTAAAGATGAACCACATTTTTTTTAACAACCATTGTTAATCTGCATGAAAAAATTAACAATGAAAAAGTTTCCTTGTTTAATTTCCCCAAATCCAGCGCTTTTCAATGAATTCTATGTAAATATTTTAACAAATGTTTGGAATGCTAGATTATTATAACATTCGGTACGCTCATTGAGGGGAATAATGAAACATGAGTATGTCTAGAACGCGCAAAAAAGTAATCTCGAGTGTAAGGCATTTATCCATCTTACAAATATTCTAATTTTCTTTAATATTTCTTTGTTACCCGAGAAAGGTGTGGTTGAGGTAAATTACATAGGACATCATTTTTTACACCGGTGTTAAAAATCGAAATACGCTTTCTCATCACACAAAGGAAAGGGTAATGATCCTGGTTGTTTCAGTGAAAAAAATTCTATGACAGCTACATATTTTGGCGTTGTAATAATCTNTGTTGGTGTTATTTAATTTAATTTTTATATAACTGAGGCTACCATTATTACATAACATTAAATTTCGTAAAGATGAACCACATTTTTTTTAACAACCATTGTTAATCTGCATGGAAAAATTAACAATGAAAAAGTTTCCTTGTTTAATTTCCCCAAATCCAGCGCTTTTCAATGAATTTTATGTAAATATTTTAACAAATGTTTGGAATGCTAGATTATTATAACATTCGGTACGCTCATTGAGGGGAATAATGAAACATGAGTATGTCTAGAACGCGCAAAAAAGTAATCTCGAGTGTAAGGCATTTATCCATCTTACAAATATTCTAATTTTCTTTAATATTTCTTTGTTACCCGAGAAAGGTGTGGTTGAGGTAAATTACATAGGACATCATTTTTTACACCGGTGTTAAAAATCGAAATACGCTTTCTCATCACACAAAGGAAAGGGTAATGATCCTGGTTGTTTCAGTGAAAAAAATTCTATGACAGCTACATATTTTGGCGTTGTAATAATCTTTGTCCAAATTTATTAGCACAGGTGATGTTCGTTGTGAGTTTTTTTTTTTCGTGATCAACGTACAGCTACTGTCATTAAGTGTTATTCAGGGACATGCTGCACTGTATGCTATGAAATGTGAAGTTCAAATGTCATTTCGTGAAATCATAATGACTTTTTTTTTAACAATCGATCATGATGAAGTACGATACGGGCGTTTTGAAGCAAATGGTTTAAAAATTTCGTAGAAAAACAACACACGAACACCACCACTTTCTCCACTCCTACTTTGTGTAGGACACTGATTCCCAGCCTAAATTTGAACAGGAAACTACACCATTTTTAGATAGAAGATGTTGAAGTGCTTCAAAAATGCTTGTATGAGACTACTTCCTGATAGCTGTCGCTAACGCATCATTTGCGAACCTTATTGTTCAGACGAACAAGTTGAACGTTTACAGATTACGCTGTAAATAAATTCAGTAACCTTCCTAAATTATAATGGAGTTTATCATACATTAGGTTGTAAATACACACATTGCGGACGCACCTGAACGACCCTACATCGGGGGAATGCGTAGAACAGGATAGAACTATGACGTGATTAGTTGTTCAGTCGAGTGGCAAAGCACGTGCGCCATTGGAGACACTAAGCGGTGTACAAATGGAGGTTGGGGAGCCGTTAAGATGTAGTGGTATTGTATTTCCCCGCCGTTTCTGTACACCGACTAAATGAGAATGCCACGTCGAAGAACACGACAACCATATGAACAGCTTTCCGCCTTTGACCGCGGGAGAATCGTGGTCTATCGGAATTGTGGATTATCCTCCCGCAAAATTGGTTCTCGCGTTGGAAGAAATGCAACGACAGTGAAGCGGATATGAGATGAGGGTGTCGAAGACGGAGAGACTGCGCGGAGTGCAGGAAGCCAACGTCCCAGTCGTAGCAACGAGCGCGAGGACAGACGTCTGGAACGTACAGCCACAACAAACACTTCGCTCACAAGTTCACGCACGTCGCACATCAATCTGTCTCCGCACGCACGGTTCTTCGCCGTCCGCGGGATCAGGGCATCTTCTCCAGGCGCCAATTTACTGCGGCTGTGACTGACTGCTCACCACAGGCACCTGCGGCTCCAATGGCGTGTGGAACTTCGCGGCCTGGAGGAACGAATTACGTCTCATCACCTTCACTTACAGATCCCACTTCTGCTTGCAGCATCACGATGGTCGTATCCAGGTCTGGCGGCACCGTTGTGCATGCCTGGTCGAGTCCTGCAGTATGCAGTTATATAGGCCCAGAACATAACTCCAGGTTCTGTGCCAGTCCCTCTTGCGCCTAGTACGCATCGCTGGTACGCTGAACAACAACCATTACATCGCGGAAGAATTTGAGACTGTTGTCTCCTCCTATCTTCAGACGCTTGGGACCCTGTGCCAAGAGGACAATGCGCGTTGACTTGATCTCTTGCCCATTGAAAATGTGTGGTCTACGGTCGGACGACGACTGGCCTGCCACAGGACACCCGAAACCACAATGGATGTACTTTGGGCGCGCCTTTAAGCAGCATGGGTGGAGATACGTCATATGTACATCCAAATTCTCTTCCTCTAATAGCCGCGACGTGAAGCAGCGGTTATTGCCATCCGTGGTACTGATTTCCCCATGTACTGTACTTCATACCCAGCTGCAAGAGTAATCATATCACCAGTTTATGATGGGTATTCTGTCCAACAAATCTGGTTGTGATAACTCACGTCCTTCTTGGTGTCGCAATTTTAATGGCCAACAGTACAAATGTTGGGTTTCACTAATGCAAAAAATCGGGAAATTCACTACATATTTGACTCTCTCTCTTGACCGAACTTAAGAAAGCTACGATTAAAGCTTGAAGAAAACTTTACAATTCAATATTTTCGTTATTCGGATACACTGTGTCAATTTGCGAAAGATTTTGTAAAGTGTAATTTCAGTACAAAACCAGCTAATTCTTTCCACTTAGTCTATTGGAAAAAACTTTGCATCGTTAATAATCCAAATAAAACGAAAACTTTTCACACATGGGAAAGTTATTTCTAAGAATATTTTTACTTCACACACATCATAGAAAAGAATCCAAGGAAAACAATAAGCGTGGCGTTTTTTTTTGTTTCTTCAGATTTTTTTAACACTCTAAGGAATGTAAGTTGTCAATCAAATGCAATTAGATTGTCCATATTTTGAAATAGACGTCAGCTATTTTGTTGACAGAATTGGGTCACGTGACCACCTTGTTAATTGGAACACAGCCTGAAATCGTGGCGTTGTTTGACTACTCGAAGGACGTTAAGGTTATCTGAGCTCGGTGCTTTTGATCGAAGNGTGATGACGAACACGGCTTCTCCATTTCCTTCCTCCCATCCATCCTCATCTGGGCTCTTCCTGCCTCCTGAAAGCTTCCTCTCCCCGGCTCACGGCGCAGCCCACCGCCGGGCAGGGGCGCGTGTAGGCAAACACACCCCCCAGCCCCACCCTCACCCCTTGCAGGTAAACAGTGGCCTTGTCAGCTCCCACCTACCCTCCAACCCTACCCCTTCTGTTGGGAGCCGCTGGCACCACTCCTTGCTCCTTCACCGCAGCTAACGACGTCGCTCAGCCTGCCACTAGCCGACACTCAGAACCTGCNTGCTCCTTCACCGCAGCTAACGACGTCGCTCAGCCTGCCACTAGCCGACACTCAGAACCTGCACGCTTCCACACCACACTTCACCAGTAAGGGCGTTCAATTACAAAAAAATTACTTTCTATATGTTTAGGATGTTTCACGTAGTACATTCACGGTTACTTCGCACTTTTATGAAGCCCTGCTAAAGTTCTAAATACAGGATATTCCAGCTCCTCGTGCAAACAAAGCTTAAACTAGTCTAGAAAATTACATCACCGGGACAACGCACCATATTCGTGCGCACTCAGTGTGATAATATTTTGCATGATAACTATTTCTTACTAGACATCAACAACACACTTGTTTTATCACCAGTTTGATTCATATTAACTATAAATAAAATATTATAATTTATAGATTAAAAATGTAAATAAAATTTGAGTTTAACCTAAAAATAAGGTATTTATATGAACAAAAGTATAAAACAATTGCGATACGCGGTATATTCAGGAAACAACAAAACACGTCACACATGAGTTAATTTTCCAAAGGTTTGATTCAGAAAGTGTAAAGAAGCTGAGAATAGGCTATACTTCTGTGGTATTACATCCAATAGTAGTCAGAGGAAAGTAGAAAATAAATCATGTAAAATTATCTTACAGTTAACGTCAAGGAAGTTATGAGATTTCAAATTGATATGTTTTGCCATACAAACATCATAATTTGGCATAACAAGCTAGTTTGGCTACAGTTCAAATTAATTGTTNAATTGATATGTTTTGCCATACAAACATCATAATTTGGCATAACAAGCTAGTTTGGCTACAGTTCAAATTAATTGTTGGTGTCATTAGAATAAGGTAAAAATATTTCATGGAAATTCTTTGTGTGTTTCGACCATAATTTTATTTTTAGTTTTACAGTGAAATTTAAATAAAAACAGCCGGAACTTACACTCTAATTGCAAGTTAAAAAATGCCAGACTTCAAAGAAATTTCTCCGTGGTGTTCCTAAGACTTCATGAAACACTTCAGTTGATATTTAAACATTGTGCTCGCATAACTTTCTGAAATTTCTTTGCTATAAAATGTTAAGTTAAAATGCTTATGATTATACGAGTATGAATAACATAGTTGAAAGTTATAATTTTTTTTACTCATTTGACTTTTTTTACGAAATTTTTATTGTTATTATATCACAAAACTGTGAAAAATCTTAAAAACATAGAAGCACTTTATCAGTCTTACGGTCACGTTGAATTAAGATTTTTAGCTTATTACAGTTGTTTAGGGACACTTATTTTGTGAATATATTTATACATCTCTAGCAATATACATTACGCTATAAATGAAACATGTCAAGTAATTATGACGTAATTAGTGCATCATTTTTTAATTTATCAATATACTCAAGCCGTTTCAGAATCAGTATTATGGGTGGATAAGATTGGCGATTATATTTGAAAGAATTCATGAAATGTAGACGTGCTATTATAATGAATGTTGAGCCATTTACTTTAAAAGAAAGTTATCGCACATAAATGTAAAATTCAACACGACTATTGAAACCGAGCCTTAAGTAAGTNCATTTACTTTAAAAGAAAGTTATCGCACATAAATGTAAAATTCAACACGACTATTGAAACCGAGCCTTAAGTAAGTGATGTTAGTACATTTTGAGTCATAAAACGTATTCAGCATTCTTTATAGATATTTCTTCTTCCACAAGGCGTAAAGTATCACTCAAAGGATTGAATAACAGTAATATCAATGGGGTGCATTAATTTGTTTACCAAGATTAGTAAATGTGAATAACTTATCGATTACTTTCTGAGAACGACAGCATTACCGGTGTTACGGTTTGGATGGCGTTCGTAACTCTCGTTTGAGGTGNGTAGCGAGCTCGCATTCGGCACGTCAATGTGAAGGGGACGGTCTGATGCTTCCTTTATGTGCCGAGAGATGACAATGGGAGCGTCTGTCTTTGCACTATGAGCGTGTGTTGTGTGTTAGTCCGCATCACGATGGTGACGGAACAACAGAAGGCGTTCTGTGTTATTCAGTTTGCTAAATGTGAATCGGTTACAACTGTTCAACGTGAATTCCGTCGCAAATACGAACGTCGTCCTCCCGATAGATGGAGTATTGCACTTTGGTTTTGTCAGTTCCGTGACACAGGGTGCATTTGCAAAGGCAAAAGTTGCGGGCGGCCTCGTGTGTCCGAAGATAAAGTGCAACGGATTCAACAAGCGTTCGTTCGCTGTCCGAGAAAATCAACTGGACAAGCTAGCCGGGAAATACAAACCCCTCAATCGACAGTATGGACAGTGTTACGAAAGCGATTGCTGTACAAACCATACAGGTTACAGCTAGTACAGGATCTCGCCGAAAGGAATAAAGAACTGAGACGTGATTTCTGCGCGTTCGTTATTTCCTTCGTGTCTAAGCTGGTTTTTAGCGACGAAGCGACGTTCCATACAAATGGTAAGATGAACTGGCACAATGTGAGAATATGGGGTCAGGAGCCTCTACATGAAACCACCGAACACGAGCGCGCTTCTCCCAAAGTGAACGTGTTTTGCGTTGTATCCAAAGACACTGTTTTCGGCCCTTTCTTCTTTCACGAGCCCACTGTTACTGGAATACCTTATTTGGACAAGCTTACAGAGTGGTTGTTTCCTCAGTTAGAAGAGGCGGTGGGGGACTTCATTTTCCAGCAGGATGGTGTGCCACCCCATTGGCAGCTAGCTGTTCGCGGACACCTGAACGAGACGTTGCCGCAACGCTGGATTGTTTGAGTGGCAGTTTGTGACCAGGCTCTTCATCACTGGTCCTCAAGAAGCCCGGATCTTAACCCGTGCGTTTATTTTCTATGGGGGCACATAAATGATCAAGTATTTCGCCCACCATTGTCGGCTAACATTGACGACCTCAAAACGAGAATTACGGACGCCATCCAAACCGTAACACCAGACATGATGACAAGAGTGTTGAACGAGTTTGATTATCGTGTAGATGTTGTTCGGGCCACTCATGGTGGTCACATTGAACATTTATGAAAATATGGTGAACAAACTTCACAGTTCTACAGTTCATTTGATTGGTCAACTAAGGTTTAAGGTGGTTTGGTTTCAATATCATAGACTTTCAAAGTTGGGGTATTCTTTTATACTAACTCTGTATATAATTATGTATCCAAGATAGCGTCTAACACTCCCCTTAAGGCTGTTTAAGAGAAAAAAATAGTTTTCTACATTGTGAGCGTATTTTATGTTTTCGTGACACGTCATCGACGATAAATTGAATGAATTAGTGCCTGCCTAATAATTTGAAAAATAACTTTTGTTGTGTTTTTTAACGTTAATGTAGTTGTTTAAATTAAACTTTTCATTCATACAAATTTTAAAAGAGGTACGTAAAAACAGTTGAGCTTCAGATAAATTGTTTATTGACAATTTTTTTAATTTTGATATTAAAATATTGGTGAAAAGCATTAATTTTGTTCCTTTATGAGAATTGTAAGAAATAAATATATAAATTTTAAATATCTATAATTTATTTCTTTGTTTGATGAAAATAATTTTCCTCCATTTTCGCCCATTTTTAATACTATTTTTTCTTATAACAACAAAAGAGGCTGTAATATCCTAAGAACGTAGAAAACAATTGTAGCCTTTATAAACGTTCAGAACTAGAAAATTATTTTCTATAATTGTAACGTATTGCATATACTTTTTTCGGTTGTAATATGAAATATTATTCTTAAAGAATAACACAGCAGAAAAATTAGTTTTCAATAATGAATTTAAAAAAGCAACGGGAATTATAAATGTATATAATTTTTCCTATAATCTAACAACTGAACGAAATTTGTATGTCAGACTTTAGTTCAATTTAATAGCCATGTTATCCGAATTCCATTAAGAATATTTCTTTAAAAAGTTGTTACCTATTTGTTTCGTCCGTATTTCAAGTTTATCTTTTGAGATACAGTTTGAAATACAAATAACCGATAATTTAACCTCAAATGGAGGTCAGCAAAGTGTCGGATTTCAAAGAAATTGCAATATGCAAACTCCCATCACCTCAAGAAAAGTTTTATAAGTGAAAACAAATTTTGTGTTAACACAAGTTGTTTAATATTTGTACGAACGAGCATTTAAAGTTCAAATTATCGGAGGTATGTTTTCAAAATACAATGAATGTTATTATTTTTAAAAAATTATTTCATATTTTGACTTAGTTATCATTAATAATATGTGACAAAAGCATAACTGATCCTCTCAAAATCTAGAAAAAAAAATTGGCTCTTAAGCGGCTTCAAAGGCAGGTCTCACCACGCAAATCAATTTTTTCCCCTCATTTTCGCATAGTGATTCTTGTCTCACGGCAATTCTGTTCAATTCCTTTTGTGCAGCAGGTAGCAGTATTTTTTTCTCACTCTATCAATACGTATCCAATTCCCATTGTCGACGCTTGGGATTTTTCATGTAAGTTAGTTGGTAATTCTGGCTCACGTCGTAGTACGGAAGGCAACGATAACCCCCTGCAACGCCATGCCGCCCTGCATCGGAAGACACTGGGTTTTATCTGCGCCCACGATGCCCAGTCGTGAGCGAAATGAACCTACCCACTTCCTATTACTGATAATTTATCATTTTACGAACGTCACGATTTGTTATAACTCTATTGGCGGTATCTTTACACTTACCGAATAAAGTTTAGAGTGGGGAGATTTGGGCGGCTCTTAACATCAGGGTCTTGAGAACCGATGAGGATGAAGCGAAGTTACTATGTAGCAGAGCCAGAATGCAAGGGAAGGGAAACGCGAGACTCCCGAGAAAACGCCACCGACCAGCGGCATCGTGGGGGGGTGAAACCGCCGGGAATCGAACCCGGTTTGCCTTGGTGGGAGGTTAGAGCCCTTGTCGCTACGCCACAGTGGTCCCCTCTTTCCGAATAAAAGCTTAGGTAAATATTATTATGTATGTCATGTTTGGTTGTTTCCTAAACAAGACGTGCTTATTTCCTTTTAAAAATTACAGCTTAATATTTATTTCATAAAGAGTATGAATTAAAAACATTAAAAAAACAGTGCGCTGGTAATGGCTAGTAAGATANGCTTAATATTTATTTCATAAAGAGTATGAATTAAAAACATTAAAAAAACAGTGCGCTGGTAATGGCTAGTAAGATATAGTTGTTAGGTAATACGTAAATCGTTAAACCGATTTTCTTACATTATCTAAAATGTAGCCGTTTCTTAAAGCCATGAAGTATTTAAGTTTTAAGGAATGCATTGCTGAAAACGCGTTTCACTGTTAGAAACAAAAATGTTTATTTCTTATTGTCTGTAAAGTTCGCAAAGCACGGTGTCCTGTTTGTCCTGGGTGTTTTAGTTTTGCCAGACTTATTTACATGTGGTGCGTGGACAAGCGGTGAGCAGTCGGAATCTAGTACTTTAGACGTACTTCAGGTAAGTTGGACAAAACCACGAATAGATCATACACGTTTGCTCGCCGGATATTTTACTGCACATTTAATGAGAGATCACTAAATAAACAAACACATGTTGAGTGATGGCGTGCCCTAGGACGTGAGTGTAATACTCAAAAACAGACGGTCTTCCCATATAATACGTGCAGGTGCCCTCATCCCTGACGAATGACCTGTAATTATATCCATAGATGGACAGACGACGGAATGCGAGGTTGGGGGGAAACGGGAGTACCCCTAGTAAACTCACCAAATAACGGCTTTTCACTGTGGCTTTATTATTTTAAGTAATGCTGTCTTACAAAATTGCAGTCGAAAGTGGCTACAGATAGTTTCACTTAACACTGGAAGTAAATTCTGTCAGTACACCAGATATAGTTGAAATTGGTCAAAAAATGTGATGTATNAGTTTCACTTAACACTGGAAGTAAATTCTGTCAGTACACCAGATATAGTTGAAATTGGTCAAAAAATGTGATGTATATATTACATTCTTACCAAAAATATTTCCCCGTTATTTTTAAATTACAGTATACGCTATCCGTTGCACTACTCGAGTACAAAATGTGGTGGAACATGTTATGTAGTTACCAGGATATGATATAAGTATTTCATGTTAGAGTAGTGTTGTCTTCCAAGATGGCAAAAAAATGAGACCGCAACGTTCTGAACATAATGTTGGCAGGGCTTGACTTTCAATATAACAGTTCAAATCGGTTGAAGGGTTCCTGAGCTAAGAAAGAGAACCCAGAAATTTAAAACGACTCAATTTTGGAAGTAAGCGCCCGGCCTAGTCGTAAAAAAGCGAGTAAGGTGTCATTTTTAAGTACCGAGCTAGGTAACGCAGTGGTTAATCTTCAGACTCGCATTTGGGAGGATATAATAAAATCGAAGCAACAAAATTCCCCAAAAGCCGTTTGTGATATCATTGANCTCAGACTCGCATTTGGGAGGATATAATAAAATCGAAGCAACAAAATTCCCCAAAAGCCGTTTGTGATATCATTGACGCGCGCGAAAAAGAAAATAAGTACTAATAAACAACAAATTTCAAACTTCTAGTAAAATTGTAAGACGTGGTCGTCTAGAGGACGATGTTGTAAATAGCGATATTTCTTTTTTTTTTAGAATACTCTGATACGTGTAGTTATGGTGTACGGATATTAATAGTTTTTAAATGCTAACATTCTTAAGTTTATTCATGGAACTGCTGGTAAAAATCAGGAGTTTATAGAGCAGATGTGAGGTTCTAAGAAACAGTAATTGTACTCAAACAATACAATTACTATAAAAGTTATATTTATAACCCAAATTTAATATAATGAAGAGAAGCTACTTATTTTCGTCCCTTGTTATTTTTAGCACATAATAAATAATAAAAAAATAACTATGCAAATACGAATTTTTGTTATTTAAAACTACTCATAATTTATGGGCACGATGATAATTTAAAATGAACCAGTTAAAGACGCGGTAATAACATGTTCACTGCACAAAGACAAAACCGACAAGTTCCTGAATTTGAACTCACGAACACATGCTGCACACGTTTCGAAGGCAACGGAGCTAACCGCTTCACTGAAATTGCCAGAAAGCGAGCGACTCACTACAGTGTAAGCATAGAGTCAGACAACTGTTGTAACAAATTGTGACATATTTTGCATCGTCATTAAACTTGCGTGTGCCATCTGATAGTACCTAGATCCGTGTTTTGATTTTGTGCGTTTTAAGCCAGTTAAGTAAAATNTAAACTTGCGTGTGCCATCTGATAGTACCTAGATCCGTGTTTTGATTTTGTGCGTTTTAAGCCAGTTAAGTAAAATACAAAGCTTTCCTCTGTGTTTATTCCTATTTAGAAAAACATTCCTATTGGGAAATGAAACTGACTCGTACAGGTGACAAGGCTGCTTAAAAATATGGCATACGTACCCATTTTGAAAACGTATGCTTTTCTGTAACCATAAACTACACAGCCAGACAATTAAAATAGCGCATCACAAAGAAATATGTGACAACCACGAAACGATGTGCATAGCGATAGTACAGGCTGGCATGCACGTGATCTCATGTTGGTGCGTTTGCATTTGGCCGCACACTTGGGAGTGGCACTGCAAGTACCGACCATCGGTCGTAGACACTGGCGTGTAGTTGAAGCCGCATCACCGCAAGAAACACCACANGTTTGCATTTGGCCGCACACTTGGGAGTGGCACTGCAAGTACCGACCATCGGTCGTAGACACTGGCGTGTAGTTGAAGCCGCATCACCGCAAGAAACACCACAACGTACTAAGCAAGCATACAGAGTGAAGAAGAATGATGAGAATACGACAAAGACGTCGCTTTACGCAATTAATGGACCTCGAGAGAGGACTCATAATCGGGCTGGAAACCGCGACCGTGAATNACAAAGACGTCGCTTTACGCAATTAATGGACCTCGAGAGAGGACTCATAATCGGGCTGGAAACCGCGACCGTGAATGGTTCGAACCATACTGTCCTATACTGTTGGAAGCAGTGGATATGTGAAGGTACCCACACAAGAATAACCGGCTCAAGACAGACGAGGGCGACTACCAGTCGACAGGATCGATGGATCGTGCGCCAGGCGTGGAGGGATCCCATGGTGACCCAGTTCACGATATTGGTTAGTGTTGGGNACAGGATCGATGGATCGTGCGCCAGGCGTGGAGGGATCCCATGGTGACCCAGTTCACGATATTGGTTAGTGTTGGGGCTCCTGTGTCCCACAAACAATTTCTCGACGGCTTGCGGAGGCGAATATGTGATCCCAGCTTCCATTAAGTGTACTGTCATTAACCCTACGGCAGCAGCGGCTCCATTTGCAGCGGTGCCATGCCAGAACAATATGGCACACCACAGACTGGCGATGTGGGGTGTTAAGTGGCAAGTACTGCTTCGTTATGGGGTCTAATTAACATCGCGCTCTGGTGTGGGGGTCCTTGACGCCACAATCCAAATATCGCTATCAAGTGGTACACTTAGCCCATGACATACGTTATGGTCTGGGGAGCCATAGCCTAAGACAACCGATTCGCTCTCGTCGTGTTACGTGGAACATTGACGGCCAAGCGTATGTGAATGAGATCCTATGTCATCATCTGCTCCCATTTCTGGNCGTCGTGTTACGTGGAACATTGACGGCCAAGCGTATGTGAATGAGATCCTATGTCATCATCTGCTCCCATTTCTGGCCGGGATTCCAGATGCCATATTCCAGCAAAATAACGCCCGACCGCACACGGTACGGGTCGCCCAGGACAGCCTCCGTCATGTCCAAACGCTGCCATGACCTGTCCACTCCCCTAACATGTCCCCAGTCGAGCATTTGTGAGATCAGTTGGAACGCCAGCTGTCACCGTGCACACAGTATCCGGGATTTGTAAGACACCGTCCAAAAATTGTGGGCCGTCTCCCCCAGGACAACATCCGACGTCTCCTGGACTCCAAGCTAGACCGTGCTGCAACTTGTATCGCAGTGCGAGAGGGTGCAACGCACTACTGAAGATAACCTCTGTAAAGTTGCAGTACCATTCGATACATCCTTCTGTGTACGATATTTTTATTGTCCAGCAGTGTAATTTGCAAAGCGTGAATACTTTTATATCATATAGAAGAGACGGTTTCTAAGCTTCATTATTACAACGTTTTAGACCACGAGGTTGTAGCAACTCGTGATAAATATCAGCCATTTATTCTTGCTGCTTGAGAAGAAAAATTATTTGCGCGGTATGTCATTTGCTCTAAGTTTACGACTGTTTCAGTCAGAGACGCACACTTAGCGTTCGCAAACTGAAGAATTGCAATGAGAACTGAAGAAGAAATACTTTTATGGCTTGTTTGTGATCGCTAACGCTCTTTGCGTGTCCTTGCGTCGCAGTCATAATAAACCTATATACCTGCCTACCAGGCGAAGGCTGGGGTATGTCCTTAATGGAAGCCATGGCCGATTATTTCCCCGATCCTGCTTCTCTGAGCAACTTGCTCCGTCTCTAATGACTTCTCTACCGACGAGACATTAAGCCCTACTTAACTCTATCGACCTTACTAAGTGCTACAACTGTATCGAACTTACTAAAATTCGGTGTAGGGTTTCAGAAGTTTGTAAGGGAGGAATACAGACCCAACAACACACACACAGGCACGCAGTGTAGTGACAACTAGGCGGAGGGGGAGGGGTATACAGTAAATTGTCCATCCCTAAATTTAGTAAACGGTTCCATAATGAGTGTAAATGGGTACCCAGTCTTTTTTTTCACCGAGACGCGTTGATATATTTATATATACAATCTCTAATGAGTTGTTATAATTTGTGTCTGATATTTATGTAGATCTTTGCTTCTGGGTTGTAGAATTAACGTTTATGCAGCATGTAATTTAGGTGTTGGTCGCACCAAAATGAAATGTGAAAGAGAATAAGAAATATCGTAAGAGAGGCACCGACAATTTATACCTCCCCTAGAGGGCCCCAAAAGTTATGCTCCCTCCTAAGTTGCATACGTTTCGCCACTGCAGGCACGCAGATATGCCGTGATCCCACAAGCTAAACTTTACTTCAGAAAGAAGGGAAAAAACATAACTAGAATCGTACGTCGTCTACATTATGTAACAGTTAATTTGTGGTATTTAAGAGGATTTGTAACAGTTACTGAAACTGTGCTCTGCAGACCTCGGGTATTGCGTGATAGCGTGCATAATATTTAACATACAACTATTTTGTTACATTCAATAAATAAAAATAATTCAATTAATGGCTTAAGTCAAAAGACTCTAACATTTCTTGTGTGTAATAAATATTTATTTTTAATTGAAATGAACATCCTCGACGTATTCTGTATTATTTTTACAATTTTAGCTTTGGTGATTCTTAAATTTTCGCTTTTTTCAAATATAGCCATTACCACGCAGGCACTTTCGTCTTACAGGCCAAGTACTTAAACGCGTCTTCGATGCAAGAGGAAGAAGATGCGAGCCACTAAAGAAGAGGAAAACGACAGACTGTTAGTTACTGTTGTGTTGGTGACCATGAATGTGAAAGTCACAGAAAAAAGTCAAAATATTTGCGGTCCGCTGCCGAGCTCACACGGAAACTTTCCGCGTTTGATGAATCGTCTTTATATCCACTCGCCAGATCTTGCTAACAGTCGAGTGCAATATGTACTCTTGAAAATGCACGCCTCGTATTAGTGAAATACAGACAGCGTACCCCTAGCATACAGGAGTGAAATGTTCGGATTACACCGGAATTCCGGCCGTAACCGCCAGCAAAATAACTTCACTGGTCAGCAACAAGTCGCAACGCCTTTCGCTAATCTGCGTTTGGTAATTTACTTCCCAACCGACAGTCCAGCCAATAAGTAATCTTTTGCAGGATACGGCAGCCAGTCAGACGCAAGGCCGGTTCCAGAGACTCGCTCAGCCAGTCAGTGGATGGGTAATCCCACATCAAAGGAACCGCCACGACATTTCACCTACGTATACTTAGCCACTCTGGGGTTAAAATATTAGGAAAATCAGTCAGGCAAAGGATAACTTATACCCCCGCATTTCCCAGAAAGGGTACAGTTGTAGGGGTGGAAAGTCACGCACTCGACTGTATTTGTCCGGTGGCGTTTCTGAAGTGGTGGGTAAAACGCGGATGCCCAAATGACGAGGAAATGTGGCTCCACCAAAGTGGCCTGCATGAAGAGGCCCTTGGCCAGTTCGGCTTTTTAAGGATGTCTCTTGCTTGACATTTTTGTTTTATTTGATATTTTTATCCCTTGAATAATTATTATTAGCTCTATTTTATTTGCAACTGCATTATACGGCGCTTCTGTCTACGGAATTTGCGCTCCCGGCAGTTGTCACTCAGTTTGTTGACTGAATACAGTTGTTAATATGGCTGACCAAAAAGCAGTGTTCTTCAATTTGTGTTACATATTACCCAGGTGCATCGGACTCACAAGTGATTGATTTATTAATTTTTATTCCGGATATTATCTTCGCCTTACACCAACGGTCCCGTTTATATCAGTTAACTATCAAATCGACCGAGAGCCCAAAATAATTATTCACGGTGTACCTTCATTTAATCGTATTAACTTTCATTTAACAAAAATGGATAGCATTTCTTAAGGAGCTTAAATCTATCATCTAGAGAACTGACCTGCTCACGTTGAGACTTGCCAAACAAAATTGTCCCAATTTCACTAAATTATTTAACATGCCGAGAAAAAATATTTTTCTTCTCTTGATGTTACGTTACAGCACTTTTCCTGGCTTAGTTTGTCAAGCACTGTTTTAAAATGATGGGAATTGGTATGTAACAATTACATGAAATATATATATTTTTTTATTATTGACGCCTAGGCTCCCGCCTACCTGGCGCTTGAATTACGTTGCAGAGTGTTGGTAATTTACGTTTTTCAACGAAATTATTAAACGTGCGTCCAATGTACTGATCTACGAAAAGAACACACACTTCAGACAAAGGCTGTCGAGTGCTTTCAAGATGTCACGCACATTAGAAACACTATTTATGGGTACTAAAAATGGCTAAAAACGACTTTATCAAAGCGTTGCATCTCAAAATATACGCGTCAGATACATACAGAACTACTCAAGGGTCCTGCATTGAACATTCCTACAAACTTTCCATCAATAAAATAATAGGGTCACCGCTGAGAGTCCCACAGGTACACGCAGTGTGAGAATACTATACGCCAGTTAAGAGCCATGTGCTTAGTGGCGATGGCGTACTCGATTCGCGAAACAGTGTCGCCCTTATCGCTTCCGCACCTCTCGGCCACAAACGTGGAAAAAAATCCCCAGGTAGTTAGGGGCCTTAAACGGGAAATGCTATCTTTGGGCATCTAAGGAAGGGCTGTGGTGTGGCTTGTAGGTTAGACCACGAGAATCCCTCTCATTCTCCTGCCCACGCCCTCGGACGGTGGTCAGTCATTCCAGGGGAGAGCTGGCGCGGACCCCACACGGCGTCCCCAGCCCCCTGCGGCGCGGGGGAAATCGAGCGCGATGTGGCCAGTTGTCCGGCTGTCAGGGTCGTCCGGCCGCACCCCCTACACACGCTCTCCCCTCCTTCCCAGTCTGCGCTGGCCAGCTTCATTCATGCCTTTCTCAGACTGCGCGGCTCCAGTCGCGAGGGGGTGCTTTCCCTTCCGCGCATTCAAGTCTCCAGCACCTGGGCCTGCATAGCCTACACGTCGCGCTCTGCGGTCACTCCGCAGACAGCGGGACGCCCGCCAGTCTGTTTACACTCACCAGTCGTCTGCTACTCAGGTTGCCGTTTGGATATAAATTACCGTATTAACTGTTCGCAGGCAATTTAACACTCGTGGAATGTTTAGTCCATTCTCGCTATCTTTCAACTTTTCTGAAACCCTACCAAAGTTCTGCTTCAAGGTTATTTCTCCGCCTCGTGCAACAAAGCTTAGAAAATTACACCAAAGGGATAGCGCACCGCATTCGTGGGCACTCAGTGTAATAATATTTGCGTAAGAACTTTTTTTTTTACTAGGTGTTACCAGTACACCTGATTTTAAACGGTTTTTATTCATATTGATTATAAATGAAATATTATAATGTTTAGAAAACACAGAAGTAAAATTTCAAGTTACCCAGAAATTAGGTACTTTTATGATGACAAAAGTATAAAAACCCTATGATACATGACATATTTTTCAAACAACCAAACACATCATACATGGGGTGATTTTTGAACGGTTTGATTCAAAAAGTGCGAAGAATCCGTGAATAGACTATTCCTCAGAAGACACTCCTGTGCCCTTATTTCAATAAAAATAATAACACTGAATTAAATATTTTACAGTAGTTTTGACAGATGAGCAATTGAGCAGAGTACACTAAAAATACGAACACATGATAGCAATTTTCCCCTAATTTTTGATAAACGACTCTATTTGCAATCGACATTAAATTTAGTTATATATCACAGATTTAATGGTAAAACTTTATTCCAGAAAGTGTTATTTTTTCTGTTTCAAGGATGTTGTGTAGAAGTTATAATATTCCACAACGAAAACCCCGAATATGGTACCCTAATGTGTTTCCTGTGGTCGCGATCACGTGGAGTCTTCAGCGATGCCCTACTTGCTGGTGAGCTCTAAACTACCCAATGGTTGTGCCAAGAAATTCTGACATGGAGACACCGAGTAAAGTAGGCTACTTATCCAATTACGAAACCGGAGGTTTGAGAAACTCTCCGTCAAAAGAGGATGAATATTTGAGGCCAGGATATTATTACGTCTTCTTAAACACATTTGTGTTAGCAGCTATAACCGTACAGAGAAACGCCATTTTTACAAGAGCTGTTTATACTTTTATTTTGCAAAACCTCACACTGACTCTACAGCACCAGGAAAACAATGCATTAATTACAGGCAACAGGATAACCACAAAGATGCCACCACACGCCTTCCTCCCACCGGGACGTTTTTGCCACGCTACAGCTGGTAGGTAGCCTTATAGAAAAAATATATATGTTGCCTTCATCATTCTCCCTGTACGCTGGCGTCCAGCACATCTGAACATCGTGGAGAATGTCTACGCATTCTGCCCCGTGCCCCGCTTTCCCAGCAAATTCTAAGACCATACACTCGTTTGGATGGGCGTTCTAATTGCGAGAAATATGAACCATAGAGTAAGGGGGAGGGAAATTCAGCTGCTCGCTTTCCGAGTCTAACCTATTAGGCAAATATTTATTAGTGGTTTGCTGGTTAGACATGCAAATTTATTTTGAAACAATATACTAATTGGTTTTTTTTATAAATAGTTATGTCATCGAGCTCTCTAATTTTGTTCAAGATTGTTTAATGCAGATTGCAAATTATTGCCTTTTTTAAGAATGCGTTAACAAGCTGCAATTTCCCCCCTATAATAAACGTGGGGTATAAATTTTATAGCATATTTTATATTATTATCAATCGTCTTGTGTGCATACTGTAAAATTACTTCCACAACTCGTTCATGCGAATTTTCTTGGGAAGTTCGTAGCCAATCGTCTATTGATGGCATACCTGCGATGTCTTAGTTTCTTGCGTTATTACTAATTGCTAATTCGCGTTCCCGATTTCATGCAATTCCAGACTGTGGATACACGCCGAGAGAGGTGAAGTGATTTCGAAAATTCCCGTCCGGCTGATAATGGTGAATATACAGAGCGCATCTTTTACTCGCTGCATTATGCTTCTCTTTGTTAACGTTTCCTAAATAATTTTTTTTACTAACCTTGAAGGATCCAACGGAAATTTTGGATGACTTTATCAAATATTTTCAACGTTGTTGTATCTTAGACTGCAATATGCAATTATTACGATGACCCAGTAATTCTTCTCTAAATTCTCTCTTCTCTGATGTGTAAGTACTAACAAAAAATACACGTAGACCTAATTTATAAATATTGCAAACAGTTACTTTTTAATTTGTCACTATGTCTCCGAGGTCTTGCAGAAAACTCTGTTTTATTCACTAAACTCGCGTAAGAAATATATATATATATTCATAAATCATTTTTACGGACGAGTGCAGACGACAATGCCACGTTATCTCAATAGAATCCATAAAAAAATACAGCAGTCACAGTTCTACCACATGATTTCACTCTTTGCAGTTTGACGGGAAACTGCATTGCTCAAAATGTTTTATTTTTTTCTTTCAAAATAATTATTGTAAAGTTACAAAGCATTGCTACTTGAAATTTCCAATTTGAATTTTAGAGCTTGAAAAAATTTACAAATTTACAAATGTGCATGAAAGCCAGGTATCCAAACTTCCGTGGCTGAAGTTACCAAAACCGATTTATTTAGATACCAAATGGAAATTAGCATGAATATTTTGTCTCGGAGCTGGCAAACACGTATGTAATTATGTTACATCCTATAGCCGCGAAAGAGGCCTATTATTCCTGATCAATGGGAGGTAATACTTTTGTTGATTTGAGGGAGGTAACGGACAGAAGGCCTGATGAATATTTGGGAGGGGACAACAGACTCCCGAGAAAACGACGAACATTTGTCCCAGTAAAATTTTTCGACCAAACTATCCCTGCGATACATAACTCTAACTAGACATCGTTAGTGCTTGGATACGAATGTTTAAATATAGAATTAATCGAGTATACCAAACATAAAAAATGTTCGGTATTAAAAATAATTAAAACTACATTAAAAATAATGAAAACATTTTTAATAACGACTTTGGTTACGATTTAGTCTTTGAAATTTTCAAAATAACAGCAATTTTAAGGTACATGCGACCAGATGTGAAAATCCTTCGGCTCCCACTTTTCGTCGGACCCAGAATAGCAGTTCTCGGAGTTCAGAAGGTAGTCAAACACTTACATTTGTGTGGATGTTCGCGATGGTTAGTTTTACTTCTGCGATTTCATTCAGCATTTTTTACAAACAATTCTTCCGTGAGAGTCGAATGACCACTAACACTGAACGAAAGTCCTTAAAAAAATAGGGTACTAATCCCAAGCTACAAATAAATTTCAGATGCGTTCTAAAATAACCTGACAAAATCAAATTATTTTGTCAGAATATAATGATGAGTATTAGAATGTTGAAATTGCAGCTTTTATCTGAATAATTTATATTTGTTTTACCACATATATCATTCCAACAAGTTATACTGTCTGCACAGGATACATAAATATTATCTGCAGACCTCGTCGTGTCGGTACGTCTAGTAGTATCGCAGATTAAAATAGGGTAATTTCTAGATAGAGAATTTGTCGGAACGTGTCACGCATTAAAAGATCATCTTACGAAATATGTTCATGACTTTTCAGTTAGTATACCTAATGTTAAATATTCGTCACTGCAGGGTATAAGGTGGCTGGATGGATGTGTCATTTGATTTCTATTGTGCCCGAAATACTAAAATTCATGACATCTTAGCCAGTCACAGAAGTAAGAGGAAACGTTTGTTATCACTGCATGCTATGCCCATTCCTGAATACGATATAAATAAAAAAAATTTTTTTGTAATGCACTGAGACCGATGCTTTTAATCGCCACAGTAAATATTTTAACACCAATTACTTTCAAATCCACAAGTTAGGCCTATTATTTCAATCGATGAACTTGACAAGCACCAAAACTGTCGCTTGGTAGAAAGTGTTTATACTGGTGTCTGAAGGGCCAATTTACTACTTANGACGTACCCGCCTGTGCTTCGCTAGAGCTTGAGTACGGACGGATAACATATAGGGACGCCGCAGGCGTCAAACTGAGTATAAAGATTTTATCAATCATATTTTGCTCAAAGCCGATTTTAAAAATAAATAAATAAAGAAAAACTTGTCGCTGGAAAATTTATTAAATTATTTCCAACGTGTTGCACAGTATTATGAACGTAAACTGTCAAATGGTTAATAACTTCTAGCAAAATGTGGGAGGAAATCAAGGCCAGAATGTTTTCTTCGAAATACTTTTGTTTCGGCCAAAATCAGTGCTTTGGACACGTGCGACAAATTCCCTTACCTCGCCAGTGCAGCTCATAACGCCAACTCCTGTTTAGACTTGTTAGCACGATTGACTGGCATTATTTGGTAGTAGGTTCGGTCCCGAAAGAATAGGCCAGCAGTTGGTTGTACCTTAAAATTTGCCACGCAACATGAAATAGTTCGCAAATTTATCGCAACATTGTAGTGGCATAATGAGAATTTTGGAATGTTATAACTTTACCTCACGTCACTGTAACACTTCTGCACTTGTTTAGGTAACAGTTAAAGGCATAAAGGAATTACCCAATTGTATGGTAACTGTGCAGAAAACTTCCATACTTGAGGAATGAAGTATGCTAGATAAAGGTAGATTTTTTTTCATTACGTGTTTAGAAACATTATAAAAATATTATGGCTAATTTGTTATTATAGATTACTCCTTTTTCAGTACTTGGTACTGGTATGTAGTTTAATGAATACTTAGAGTGGCCATAGTTTAGTTTATTCTTTCAATCGGGTTAATATAACTCTGCTAAGTTTAGTTCTACAATGTAATTGGGCTAATGATAACTTTTCACGCTTTGCTCTAGTGACAGAATGAAATTGTTTTAGAAATTATTATATCGACAAATCTTACTTTAATAAGCGTTGAACACGTCTGTTTTCTTAAAAAAAAACTTTAAATAATACTTTAAGGGAAAATGTTCCTTGGTTCCCGCACAGATGTTAGGTTACTATAAATAATTTGTGTTTAATTTTAAAATCTACAGTTTATAGCAACGATTATCGAGAGTCGATTCCAGAATTTATTTTCCAACCACGTGCCGTCTATATGTGGATACTGACTAAAGTAAGTCACCCTGCACGTCTAAATAAAGGATGTTAGGTGTGTTGAATGAAAAAACAAAATTTTAAATGTCTCGATTGTAATGCTATGCTGAAGTTTTCAGAAAAAATAGAGTATGTCATAATGCCACACCGATACAGAAAATAAGGCAAAATAAGAAATGTTTTGTTCGTATGTGCTGTCTCCTTTGTATCATGCAGAGATATTTAGGTTTATTTTAACATACTGATCTCGTCATTAGATTGTTATTATTATTTTTGCTGTTGTCTCAGATCCTTTGCTGTCAGTGTCTTTTTTTTTTTTTTTTTTTCGAAATTCTCTCATTTTTACATATTTGATGACAATAGGTAGTTTGGCCTTGTATTAAGTGTGTGTTTGTTGCTATGTCTTACTGTGGATTTTCTGCAACATTCAGCAAAGCTTTGTAGGGGGGGCGCATGTCGAGAATTTTCTTCCTCTTTCAGGGGCGAATATTGCCATTCGTGGTATGTGAACCGGTTGCTGTCCCTTAGCGTACAGACTACCCCGCAGATCAACGTGTAACACTCATTGCCTGCAACCAGGCGCTTCATTCACAACGCTCTGTGTGCTGGGGATCCGTCTCGTACAATGGATGTCTTGCGGATAGCCAGAAAATACTTTTTACTCCCGCCAATTTGTCATCGGCTCGGGCCATTGTAAACTAACCATCCCTCGGTGCAACAACGGACTATGGATAACTAAACAAAATGAAAAAAAAAAAAAAAAAAAAAAAAA
>NQII01005046.1:0-56101 GCA_002778355.1 Clitarchus hookeri | reverse complement strand
CAAGCAGAAACAGTCGTCAGTTGAAGCAAGTCGCCTGGTTGAGGCCACACGTATACGGGCGCGAGCTTCCGCGTTGAACCGGCCCATACTACAAGTCGTTGTCGTCCGCCGTAGCGAACCGCCCATCTACTACGTTGATTTCCCTCAACGGTGAAACGTCAATAAGGTAGGTGTAGCAGCTTCGGTATTTTTACGTATCCCAACGTAAAATAAATGGCGTTGTCGGGCGAGGATAGGCGGACGAAACATTTTCCAGGGGGTTCAAATGCGGTTGAAAATGTTGCATGAGAAAAACGTGTCTCATTGCAAAATGTTATTAAACTGAGTGCACACGAATACGGCGCGCTGTCCCTTCAGTGCAACTTTCTAGACTTGTTTAAGCTTCGTTTGAATGGGGTAGAGGAATAGCCTGAAAATACTGTAGAACTTCAGCAGGGCTTCAGAAAAGTTGGAAGTATCCGTGAATGGACCATAGGCAAATGTTGTTGTCATTTATTTGCAGATTTATTTTCTAGATGCGATCACGGATATTCAGTCGTCACTACAGGTTGGGAAGATCAATGTTAAAAGGTTTGGCAAAGGCAAAATATTCGCCACTAGGTAAGCGCTAGTGTTGGAAAGGTACCAGATTTTCTCTATTTTCTATATTTAAAAACGCGATAATATTGTAATGATCACAAATCAAACATAAAATAACTTCGTAACTGAGTAAAATCCTTCTCTTATATTATTCACGTAGCTTAAAATGTTGATTAAAGGGTTTTTAAAAGTTACCGTTTGGAACACTGTACACCCAGTGGCGGAAATTTTCCCTACACCAGACTTTCCCATAAGAAATATCGCTTTGTTCCTAAACCGAGTGGAATAAACCTCATCACTGCCTGCAACTTTGCGTGTCCACGCGGCTCGGGGGTGACGTGTCACTACGAGCAGAAGAGTCTCGCAGAAGGGGTGCCTGGTGAGGGGGTGCACCTGGAGGCCGCAGTATTTATCCGTGATTACTGGCACTGGAAGGAGGGGGGAGCGCGATCAAACCAGCAGCCAACAGCTGCCACCCACACCTGCACAACCTAGCGCATCATCCCCCTCCTCTCCCCCCTTCTCCAGACCAGGCACGAACCCTCGTAGACACGTGCGCGTGGCGGACTCGCGAGAGGTACGAGTCAAGTACGCGGCCCGTATACCACCCAGCGGTAGAAAGGAAGTTCAGGACTTGATCCGAGATCATTTTCTACACGACCCACCCGATCAGTAGCCAGAAACGTTGCACAGACCTCGAGACCAGGATGCGATCTGCGATAATTTCGAACTTGATCGCGAATCGTCGATTTTCTGAGCTTCATAACATGATGTGGAGGTCATTTATCAATTCGCCAATTCTCATTTGACGCAAGAGTTTCGGTGGAAAGAATTTAATCAAAATATATTAGTTTATTGCTCAAAATGTTTGTGTCATGTCTCCGAGTGAAACTTTTGTGTTTAATTTAGAAAAAAATAATAATGCAATAGCAGATTTACAAATTGTAAACTTTCTTAACAATTATTTTATTTGATTTTTACATCGTCAATTTATTTGGTATCCCCTAATATTACATACGCGCAGGGTATTTGTATATTATAGGATAATTAATGACGCAGTTAACACCTTTAATAATTATTTTTTACCTTAAAAATTACAAGAGACCCTCGGAACAATTCTTACCGCGATCATTATGTGTACAGACTAGCCAGTTCACGGTTTTGTCACTGCCAATTATTGTGTTTCCGTTTTTATAATAAATTTATATATTATAGTTGGGGGTAGCATTAAGAGAAAGATAGGAAAATGTACAACGTAGGCAGTTAACGTTAATTTAAAGATTCAAAATGTTTTTTTTATCAGTTAAATGTTTATTATACCTGCAGGGTCGTATCCACTAAATATGCCACCGTTTAAAGTGTTTGTGAGAAGGCTGATACGTGGGGTGTATCCCAAGAAGGATAATGAAGTAAAGGAACTAACAGACTGTTGACGGTAAAGTGAGCACTTTTGAGGTCCTAGTTCCTTTTTTCCTATCAGCCTTATTTTATCCTTGCAGCACTTTTTAAAGTAAATATTGCCATGTAAGTAATAATCACAGTGTATATATTTCAACGGACATGATAGTTAACGTCTAAGGCTACGATCAAATATATTTATTGACTATTATTCCAAATGAGAGGACTTAAAAAAGTGCTCACTTTACCGTGAATAGCCTATACCAAAACTTAACTCTTGTTCGCTCGCCAGCCAGGAAGATATGTGACGTCCAGGTCGCCGTTAGTCCGTCGACTGCGATGTTCCAATAGTTCAGAGGCCTGTCAACACTTCTTGCTCCACTCCCTTTGCCGTTTCACCTATTCACCTATTGTCGGTGATTGGTTGGGATGTGGTTTGTGGGTGAAATTTGGTTTCAAATTGCTGAACAGTCAGCCACACTCACATTTCTACAAAACCTCGGCGGATTATAAAGCTAGTTTAGTATTTAAAATATCTGGAAATGTGTGTGGGGAAATGTTTGTTAATAGTCTGCTGCCCTTTTTCCAAGCGCGCGTGTGGCTTTCATGTTGCGCAAGGCTGAGTAACGAGGAGGAGCCGAGNTCATGTTGCGCAAGGCTGAGTAACGAGGAGGAGCCGAGCGCAGCACTGTGTTTATCTCTCCTTCCACAACGGAAGAATAAGGAGATTAAGCAGTCAAACTGGTGAAATATTTTATCTTTAACACTTGGGTGCTGCGGTAATTGCGTGGATAGCGTGGTGGTTTCCCACCAAGGCGAGTCGATTTCGATTCCCCTCCAAGTCGAGTTAGATCTCCGGCGGAGTCTCCCATTAAGGCTTCTCTATGTCCNGGCGAGTCGATTTCGATTCCCCTCCAAGTCGAGTTAGATCTCCGGCGGAGTCTCCCATTAAGGCTTCTCTATGTCCGCCTCAATCGTCCTAAAGGACGCAGAATACCTATTTAAGCGCCCTCTGAACGTCACCGATATCGACAAATGTTTTANTCAATCGTCCTAAAGGACGCAGAATACCTATTTAAGCGCCCTCTGAACGTCACCGATATCGACAAATGTTTTAGCACCCATTCAGATCTAGTGTTCACGATTGTGTACACAAAGCTGTGGCATGGCGTCACGAGTTCTACCAGCGCGGGACAGGATCTTCAAGTGAAGACGAAACCAGCGGTCAAGGCAAGACTCCTAGTTACACTGGCAGCTGGGAATTTTCTCTTCCAGGTTGTCCCCTTTGACCCAGGCGCGCCGAAACTCGTGGAACTCTTTCGCATCATCCTTTCCTCCTGAACGACTACTGGAAGTAATGCAACATCGCCGTGAACAACCACAACTGCTGGGGCGGCCAGTCCCAGGGCATGTCCATCTCTCCGAGCTCACAGATCCTCCACAGCTAGCGGCAACACCAATGGTCTGCTTGCCGATGAATTTCTGCAATTAACGAGCGGCGAGATGAGAACAGAAATCTCTGCACCAACTCCATCACAAGAGCGGACGTAAATCGATGGATGATTCCTAATCTCCTACCTTCATCGTCTAATTTTTTAACGTCTGATTGTCGCTTATTTCTAAATTCATTGATAATTCGGACATATTATACATAGTTTCAAACCTCAGTATTACGTAATAATCATATGTAACTGTAACTTTAAGACTTCAAACAATGGAATATAACAGTGTATGGGAACTTGTGACACCCCGTCACGACTCGCAGTGAGGTTATTTTTGGCCGGCACTGTACACTGCGAAGACCAATGCCTCGCCATATTCTTTATGGACAAGTGATTCGTAAACCATGCTATTGGTTGCAGTTGATGAATGTTTCATATTACAACTGCCTAACACAAAGCCTACAGCTCATTGGGTGTATTAAGGAAACAAGTGTGTCTTTTTAACACTTTGGCGAANTAACTGCCTAACACAAAGCCTACAGCTCATTGGGTGTATTAAGGAAACAAGTGTGTCTTTTTAACACTTTGGCGAATACGCTCGTGTGTAGCTCGAGCATCACTACTTTGAAAATATCTCTGTACTCGAAACCAAAACTCTCACAGATATAGATAACCAAAACTCTCACATATATAGATCCGTTGTTCAGTTTTTGCGTAACATGCTCTTACGAGAACACTGCAGCCCAGAAAATAAATAATTTTATTGACTAGAAACGTATTCTTTGTATAAGCATTCAAAAAGACACAATTAATTGTTAATCCTTTTAAACAGTGAATTATATTTAATTGGGGCTGGTTCAACTCGGCAACCCACTGGCTAAGGATTAGCCAATAGCGAACGTTTTAAAGTTCAGCACGCACGGACGGTTTAGGTGTTGTGGACCGCAGTAGGTCGGCGGTGAGTGGTATTACAGAGCCCAACAGAACCAGTGTTCCTGCAGTTGTGGATATAGGAGATTCACTTCTAGCTTGTCTCAAATGCCAGTAAAGGCTGTTCACGCTATAGTGAGTACATTTGAAATCAACATTGGAAAAATGTGACTGGCCCTGCCCGCTTCTATCTGAACGGGCACACTGTCTGGCATTCGTGCAGGGAAGTTGGTAACGACTGAAGGGAAAGAGTTTCATGTTTTAGCGTTGAATTAATAGTCTTTGGTGAACTTCAGTGAATGCTGATATAATATATTTTGCTTTCTGTATTTTTATGAATATTAGTGTAAATATTGGGAAATATTTTAATAATTTACTTGTCTAATAGTTTTACAGTTTTACTTGACCAACGTATGAATAAAGTGATAAATACCATGCCAACGTTAATTTCACCTATGGCGGAAAGATACGCAACGTGCATATGAGTAGATATTAAGCAGGGTTTTTAAAGGTACTCAGTTTACCGTGAACACTCTTTAAATATGCACAAGCCTCAAAGTGTTAAGTCAAAACCCATTAAAAAACTACTTTTACGAAACACGTGAAATCACAAGTTAAGATTGGTCAGGAAGGGTCAAAACAGATACCGTATGTCTGCCTGACTTTACAAACAAGCATTTTGTTTGCTGAAACAAATTTCTTTCTCTCAACGTTGCTGTGTGTGTATCTTGTCGACGAGAATGTCAAGGGGGTTTCAGGGCGTAGGGGTCCCGACAAGCATGGAACAGGAGGGGGTGGGGTTTGGGGGAGAACAGGAAGGAGTCTGCAGGAAACTGAGTCAGTCTCGGAAGTGAAGGGTGGGCGAGTAAGGGGGTGGACGACGGGGGGTGGCATTTGTTCATTCCCCAGCGCAGTAGGGCGCATCCACTCCCCCCTCTCTCTGCTCTCGCGCCGTCAACGTCCACTCGGTGGTGGTCAAGTTTGTCCTGGCCGGCCAAACATTCGGCCCGCGTCCTCCCCCCCCCCCACAAACCCAGTTCCTGTCGGTGACTAACGCCAAGTTCGTGTAGTCCGGGCTGTCGATTGGAAAAAAACAAATTGAAATTCTCGGGGAGGAGAATCAATTGAACACCTCGTAAGTGTCGTCTCTGGGGAGGGCTGAGACATCGGAAATAGAGCACGTGGACGTTTCTGAGAGTTACTGTTTTTAAGTCGGTCTTCTTATAGGCACACGCAACCAAGAGAAGGTATCATACACGATATGGTGCAAACAGGCAAGAATACAATAAATTATAGTATCTAAAATTACAGTTTGATAAATGGTCAAAAAGAAAGATTTTCCGCATGACTTTGAATGTTAGTGGCCAAATGAAGAATGCGAGCCTTCATTACAGCTGCAAATAACCATAATGTAGATTACTCTAGACTATGTACTACGAAGTTGATATATACATATATATATATATGTAGATACGTGGTAAAAAAATTGGAAAAGTAATTGGCAATTAATTTGTAGTAATGTCATTGTACATGTAATGAAACATGGGAAAAAATTTATTAAATACATATCCAAACAGTGACCATCGCGTTTAAACGACGAGGTTTCGGGTCTCTAATTTCGGAAAAGTTATGGATATACGAGAACGTACCTGTTTAAGATTAGGCTTAGGTTATTTAGGCCAGTCAGTAGAGGAGTTGAGGTAGAAACCAATTCACTGTAAAGGTTTTCTGTGAGAAAATATTTTCTAGGTGTCTAAAATGAACAAACTTAAAGTCCACGCAAATCCTGTTGGAGCCAAGACCTGGGGAGCGGGACAAAGTTGGGAATGGGGACAAATTTTGCAATTTTACATTTTCAGTGAAATGTGACTGTAGCACGTGTTTTTAAACGGATGTTTTACACTGAGCATTAATAAAACAGCAAAAAAATTTATTTGTTGCCATATTTTCGCATTCATTAAAAATATTAATGGTAACAATTCAAATATTGAATTATTATATTAATAAACAAATTGCACTTTATTTAAACTGTTAATTTTTACGTGTGTTAAACTTGACTCGAGTAGCATGAACTTAGAATTTCTTAATTTTGAGATGGTTTTATGGATTGCGAAAAGTCCGACCTTGGACCAGGTTTGAAACCTAATGACCACTGACTCTATTGTGAATGCTCTACCAACTGAGCTGTCCAGGAACACTCTACACCAGTCCGAATTTTATGCATAATATATATTAATTTTTCTTTACTCTGTCGGCTCTCAAGCCCTCGCTGTTAAGAGCCACCCAAATCTCTTCACTCNAGCCCTCGCTGTTAAGAGCCACCCAAATCTCTTCACTCACACTTTACTCTGCTTTTACAACTGGGAGAATTATATAGCTTAGTATACAGACGTACCATACATGGTTCATTAGTTTTGACAATAAAAACGAAATGTTTTAAAATTACTTAACTACTGCATGTGTCATTCCGACTCGTGTGTTTTCTTTGTCATTAATATAAATTCTGGCTATTAAAATTAGTATATGTTTGTTTGATATGCATGTCTGTACCTAAAATAGTAGTCTACAGCATTAAGGCACACCGAAAATATTTGAAGACATCATCGAATGTGTAAGCTGAAGCATGTTTCTTTCGACACCACCCATGAGGTAGAAAAGCTGCGGCATTTTTTTTACATAATGTTTTCCTCGGTAGGCCTAATCAACTTTACTGGTATATGTGGTTATTCCATTCTGGTTTTCATTTATAAGAAAGTGAAACTATGTGAACAGCCAAGTCATTGGAAATCTGTATCTTAATATTCCCTTATTTCATTCCGAGAGTGTGCTTCACATTGGTGGTTTTATCAACATCGGCGTCAATATCATATGGTAACATACTTTACATTATGTTGTAACTGGATTTTGCCACAGAATAAGCTGGGGTAAATACGACACAGACGGGCTTCGTCGACATCGGAGTCAAGTTGTATGAAATTTAATGTAGAAGATCATCGAGTGTAGGTGGTAAGACACTCTGCCTTACCACCTGCACTCGATGATCTTGTTCCCCATACCGTTCAACAAATTACTACAAAATTTTGTGTGCTGAAAATATCTATTACAAGCATCATACATGCCAACAAATAGCCACTTTTACCCAGCCATTTTGTTAGGTAACAGCATATTAATTGGTAAATTATTACGTCATATCTTAAGAAAAATTGACCGATTACTATCAAATTTGGCAAATAAGTAGTATTGCGGCAGACGATGTCAACTGATATGTTTTAAGTGGTTAAGCTTCTTATTTTAAAAATGGCTGCCATACATATATTTTTGCTTTATATATCGAAACCTTATAATAAATTCCAAATTATTTTTATATTCTGGCTATATATATATATNATATATTTTTGCTTTATATATCGAAACCTTATAATAAATTCCAAATTATTTTTATATTCTGGCTATATATATATATTAAAAATATCAAATGTGTCTACACGGAGCCTCTTTCCTCCGCCATTTGGTTATATAGTGCCGCATGAATAGATACAGTTTTGTCATTCCTCGGGAAACAGTTGAAGCAACTCCTACCAAATTTGGCTAACATGTATTACTGTAGAAGGTGAAGTAAACTGGTATGTTTTAAGTGGGCCATCACTTATTATCATATAAACATTTCAGCTTAGTATGATATTTCTACGAAACTGCGAAACAAATTTCAACTTAACTTTGTATGCTGGCAGTATTTATTGTAGCCATTAAATTTGTCTAAAGAGAGCCTCATTTCTCCGTCATTTTTTAGGACAGTCCCACATGAAATAAATTAGTTTTATTTCATTTATCGGCAACTAATCAACCGATTACTACCAAATCTGGCCGAAAAGTTGTACTGAGGTAGGCCATATTAATTTTTATGTTTTAAGTATGCCAGACACTTATTTTCAGAATGGAAGCTATATAAACATTTTAGTTTGGGATGCTATACCTACAAAACTGTGTAACCGACTATAACTTAACTTCGCGCAATTACTGGCTGTAACTATGACAATCATCGAACATGCTTCATGTCTTCCATTTATGACGATGTTTACATGAAAAACTCAGTTTTATGCTATATCTCAAGGATCAATCAACCGATTCCTCCCAAATTTTACACGCACGTAGTGCTACGTGAAGCATCTAAACTGACATGTTTTAGGTGTGGTACGCTTGTTTTAAAAATGGCGTTAATATAACTAATTTAGATAAGTACATTGTACGTATAAAACAATTCAACGGTTTTAATTCTAAGCATCAATTATGCATACAGAGAAACTTTTTTGCCGGCCTTTTTACAAGATAGTGCCAGGTGAGAAAATTATACATTTTGCCATATTTCCGGAACCATTAAACTAATTCCCACCAAATTTTGCACACGAGTAGTGCTACAGTAGGCAATGTTTACTTACGAGGTTAAAGTGAAGCCAAACACTGATTTTAAAAATGGCTGACATTGAAATAATTCTTTTAGAATCAAACATTTGGAAAAAACCGTCATGAATGACGCGTTTGGATGTTTCCTAAATATGTTATGTATCAGAAGCGTTTTATACTTGTGTTGACATAAAAGTNCATGAATGACGCGTTTGGATGTTTCCTAAATATGTTATGTATCAGAAGCGTTTTATACTTGTGTTGACATAAAAGTATCTTATTTTCGGTTAAATTTACGTTTACTTATATTTTATCTATACATTATAATATTTCATTTATAACTAATATGGATAAAGGCAGAGAGAAAGATGTATGTTGGTAATGCCTAGTAAGAAATAGTTCTTATGCAGAATATTATTACACTGAGTGCGCACGAATGCGGTGGGTTGGCCTCTGGTTTAATTTTCTAAGCTTTGTATGAGTCGGAGGAATATCCTGGAAATAGAACTTCAGCAGGGCTTCAGAGAAGTTTGAAGTAACCGTAACTGGAGTACTGTTAGCGCCACAACTGCTGGTGGGTGAATTTACGGGGAGCAGGTTGTGTCAGGTGAGGGGATAGGTAGCTGCGCGCGCAGCCTGAGGCCGTGCTGGAAACATTAGTCTCCGTAAAATCAGCTTCGTGTTTGCCGACGCACATCGGATATATTTGTAACAGCTTGCACACAGCCGGGCCGTCACTGATGTCAACCGTCGCCGGTTGAGCCGTGCCGTCGCGGGTCCAAACGCAGAGATCTAGGGAGGCAAGTCGCAATCACTTTAAGACGCCAACAGTACGGAACCTCTTATTTTAGATTTTTTTTAAGATTTCACCAAATAAGAAATTTTTTTTTTTTGCCATATGTCGGGAACTAAGCAATCCATTTCCACGAAATTCTTCACACAAGTAGCGCTTCGGTAGGTCATGTAACCTTAAGTGTTTTAAGTGGCTCAGGCACTTATTTTCAAAATGACGGCCCTGTAAATATTTCAGGTTAGTAAACCTTATCATTGAAAACATCAGACTGATTGATTACATCCAAAGTTGATGCTCTGTATCCTACCTCCGCAATGCAATGTTTAACACGCTATTGGTACGAGGTTTACTGGATTCGATTCCAGGGCAAGGCATGTGTGTACTTGTAATTGTCTTACTATTGTTACACTTATGTAGAGGAAAGTAGTCTCATTAATTATATCAGTATCTTCTTTTTTTTCCAAACAAGAAACACGTGATATAATGTGCAAAAATTAATTTTTTTTATAGAATATTCCCCAGTTCCATTAAAATTTATCAGAGTAAGTGTATCATCTCAAAAACACTTTTTTTTTATTTACAGGTGTTAAGGGAATTTTGTTACCTTGAATTACGTGACGTAAATTTAAAACAAAATTACGCCCGTATCCTTTAAATTTTCTTGTTAATTTTTATATTTTAGTGACTTTAATTAGCTGTCATTNAAAACAAAATTACGCCCGTATCCTTTAAATTTTCTTGTTAATTTTTATATTTTAGTGACTTTAATTAGCTGTCATTGCAAAAGATAATTTATCGTAAATGTTATTAGGCCTACATGTAGAATCTACATATTCAGAAGCTTATTAAAGTATGANATCGTAAATGTTATTAGGCCTACATGTAGAATCTACATATTCAGAAGCTTATTAAAGTATGACGTTTTTGGAGCTTACGACAGTTTTAACACGCAGGTACAAAGGTCTAAAACGAAAAAAGCAAGTTACTGAAGTTCCACATCCAAAGAGATGTTACATCTTGCTGAATGAACACACGAATCGCACGAACAAAGCTCAGTCGTCGGCCGAGCACGCGTGGCTTGCCGCAGTTTGGAAAACGTGACGTCTGGCCATTTAATGTTACGTGCCGCCTTCCACGGTTGTCGACGGCGAAGGGGTTGGTGGTGCGGGGGGTCCCCGACAGAAACACCACGTGCGTGTCGCGTGGCTGTGTCCAAAGCTGACCCCGACGACCTGTTGTGTCTCTCCCACCTGGCAATTACAGTTTCTACCCTCACCGCACCCCCATCCCCTTCCATTTCGCGTGCCATGTCACCGGTGCCCGCCTGTGTCACCCTCCTGGGGGTCGTGGGACCCCCGTCGACGACATTACCCGGTCCGGCTGCCGTGGGAAACCTGTGGCTTCCGTGGGGGTGACCACCACACCAGACACACTGCCCCTCTCTAGATGATAAGCCATCGGACACCATCAGATACCCTCTAATGACTGGATAGCGCAGTTGTTTTACTGCCTCCTGGGCGCGATTACGCTTTTCCGGAGACCTGCACTGCCCACTGTGAGACGATACACACAACTAAAGCACTGGCTATCCCTGAACATGACCCATACTCGTAAGGAATTTTATCTTTGAAGTTCATGTTATTATGGTGGTATGCTTGGACTTTGTCCACTGCCGATGATCAGACTAAATAAAATAAAAATCGCACTCTCACAGAACTCAGCAAGACAAAAAACGTAAAACCCTTTTAAGACGGCACAGAGAGATAATTAGGAAAATTTGTTTCCCTGTAAATAGAAAACAATAAAATTAATTTATAAATATATATTATTAAAACGACAAAAAGACTGACGAGCATCTTGTTATTACAAAACAGGACAGACAACAAAACCATGTCGGCAATGTACACAGTTCAATCATGACAACATAGTAACTCGTTAAGTAGCTTTGGTGTAGAGGCCACCAGAATAATGTACTATTATTATAGCCCACTCGAGGCATCTTCGCACTTTTTGCACAAAACCTTTGAAAAATCGCCCCATATATGACATGTTTGGTCGTTTCCTGAATAAATAATGTATCACAAGCGTTTGCTACTCCCATTGGTATTAACGTACCTTCTTGTTCGGTTAAACAAAACTTTCTCTTATGTTTTGTCTACTTATTTTACTAGGCAATTTTATAGTCAATACGATAAAAAATATAACGAAAAGAGGTAAGTGTCGGTAATGGCTAAGAGCAGATAATACTTACGTAAAATATTTTGGAATTTTTGTTACATCTTTGTAACATAGTATTGTTACTTTCCCGCTGTTCTTTATCGCTTCCCTTGCCCCGTCCTGCTCGAGAGAGCGAAGGAGTGTGTGGAGGTAAGGCGAGAGGTAATCTAAGCAGCGCGTGGAGATTTACAAAGGCAAGTCACCACGTGCCACCGCGATAAGCCCATTGCAACTCCGATTAATGGGGTTATTTTTGAAAGAATATTCTAGTCATTGTCCTAGCCTCTATCAGCATGAGTCGGGGTGCGGGGAACCTTCCAGATCAGGCCGGCGTTACTGCCTAAGCCACGACGGGCCTCCGAGCCGTCAGTTTGAGAGTTTAGAGAGGATTGCGCGTCTTTAGACGCCAGATGTCCGAAGACAGCGAAGCGACGAGGCAGCAGAGCTTCGAGTGGCGAGGACAGTGACCAGCGAGAGTGAAGTCTGCGGACTGCGAGCATCGGCACAGTGGAGAGTGAGATTGGCGGACGGGAGTATTGAACTTGATGCGTGAGTAACAGACATTTGTAACATGTGTAAATAATAAATATTAAATTAAGTGACTGTGATAAATACAGAGAAATTTTATAGGTACTTAAATTATAATTGAGATACTCATTAAATACTGCGCACGCTGATAACAAGAGTAATAGTGTATATGGGTAGTTTAATGTTGTAGATAACAGCTGTGTGAATAAATTAAAACTCAAATTTAGTTCATTTAATTTTATTAAGACCTCCATCCCTCACGGACTTGAATATGCTCCTTTAGCGTCTTGTAACAGTATTATTCGTAGTGCTGCGTTCACCCCGATATAAATAATGCCAGCGTATTTCGACTTTTTTAGTCAAGGAGATGNTGCTCCTTTAGCGTCTTGTAACAGTATCATTCGTAGTGCTGCGTTCACCCCGATATAAATAATGCCAGCGTATTTCGACTTTTTTAGTCAAGGAGATGCGCGAATGTAATAAAGAACAAAGCGTGGTTGCAAATATACAATCTCGCACGTAAATTGTCGCATGTGGGAGACGTCGACAGGTGTGTTTCCTCGGGGTACTCCTGCTTCCTTCACCGCCGCGTTCAGTTGCCTCCTATCTTTGGGACTCGTGCCTTATCGCATTTGGGGAACGACGGGTAGTATCGGCAGGTGAGTGCTATGAGATAACGTCAAACGCCGACTGCGGTCGCGTGATGGGGACGAAGACGCGGTCAGGCCAGCGGCCAGCGGAAGTACGGACTGCGCGGTAACGACAGCCGGGTGACGCTGCGACTCCATCCATTAGCCGGCGGCGCGGCGGGCACGTGACCGGCCACGTGGCACGTAGCGGTGACGTCACCTGGCGCTACGGGAGACCGCAATCACGACCTCCTGCCGCCTTCCCCCTGCTCGGACAAACCAATCACGCCGCTAATAGAAACTAATGACACGTCGCAGTCGTATGCTTTCTGACGTGGCGGGTTGTCTTCTCGAAAACCTGACAGAGATTGTGTGGGGCGTAAACTACCGCTGTAAACTCTGCGTGCGGAACACATGTATACACAGACGTTCAAGCCAATTAAGAAATGTATCGCTCATACCCGCCATCTCAGAGGGCCAGCGGCGGCGTAGTGGCTCGGGAGCTCGCCTCCCATCGCGGCGATCCGGGTTCGATCCCCGGCGGGTTCACTCCCGGATTTCCACNGCTCGCCTCCCATCGCGGCGATCCGGGTTCGATCCCCGGCGGGTTCACTCCCGGATTTCCACGTGTGGGTATGGCGCTGGACGATGCTGCTTGCCAGCGAGTTTTCTCGGGGTACTCCCGTTTCCCCCGCCCTTGCATTCCAGCGCCTCTCCGTCCTGGGGTCTCATTTAATGTCATGTCCAAGGGATGACAGGCACATATGGGTCCCAGCATGAAGATCCCAGCATGAAAGCCTGTCGTTAGGAGAATGTCGCCTCTCTCTAAGTACTCTCCCCACACTAAATTTATTTATTTACCACTTCAGAGAATACCAGTTCCTATGGCACTAGTGTTCACGATTACAACTGTTCTTTAGGTCCACACTTCACCAGACACACCAACTGTAACCGTACAACGTTCATTATTGACCAGCTGTCAACCAACATAATGGCGAGTTGACAGTGTCCCAATTAAAGGTTCAATGTTCAACCCCTCCTCTTCACTTACTGTACGTCATTTTTCACTTGTAACGTTGAGTACGTAATATTATGTTGCAATGAACTTCATAGAAAACTTCTCGCAACATAATATTACGTCGGCAATATGCTAAAAAATTTCGAGACGTCTGTATTACAGCATATTCTATACAACTCTGTGAAAATCGTAGACGGAAAATAAAGGAGAGTGCGCACCCAAGGTGCGCAGAAGTCACTCCGTTCTTCAACATTGGGCTGCTCTTCTGCTAACACAGCCATCATAAACTATGTGAATAGGATTTGAGGTTAGAACATGGTTTATGTAAATAAGTGCTTTGGAATTTCTGTATACTCCCTCTCGCCAGTTTTTTTATGTAATTGGATTTAATTAAAATTCATAAATTATATATATAACACGGCTGGTCTTTTGAAGAATAAGATATAAATAGGCACGTGCATCAATGTTGANAATTCATAAATTATATATATAACACGGCTGGTCTTTTGAAGAATAAGATATAAATAGGCACGTGCATCAATGTTGATCAGGTGACTTTGACAGTAGTTGTATAGGCCTGGGGTAGGTCAATTTTGGGTACATGCGCAGAAAATGAAGATCGGTCTACCTCATCTTTAGTATATTATTGAAATCAGACAACGNGTCAATTTTGGGTACATGCGCAGAAAATGAAGATCGGTCTACCTCATCTTTAGTATATTATTGAAATCAGACAACGCTATGTGAAGCCGAAAGCAGTCATAGTGATAAATGTCAGTCGTATTCTACGATATCAATCTATGGAATCCATTATATAAAAAGAAACGAGAAATGACAATTTTACACAAATTTTTGAATTAAATGTACTTTCTAAATGGGAATCAGTGAGAATTTCACTGTTTAAACCAGTTAACAGCAACTGACTTTTTCAGCAGTCACTTCGGTCAATTTAACTAAAAACTTCGTGAAGACATTGTCAGTCTTCTTTCATTCATTGATTGATGACATTTTTTACTGATTCTAAAACAATTTCATTCTCTTTTTTTCAGTTAACTGTTTTTTTTTATTGATTCCCACATGTGAACTTTCGGAAGCGTCCCCGCCGGGAATCGGACCCGGTATGCCTAGGTGGGAGGGGGGAGGGTAGTCTGACCACTAGACTACACTACCGTGAACCCACGGCTGATTCGAGAGGAACCGAGCATTTTGAGAACTCGTCTCGTCCTCTCCTTTCAGCCCACCGCCACAGAGCAGACGAATACACAGAGGCGAAATGACGTGGTGGCTCCTTTGATATGGACGTACCCATTCACTGATTGGCTGCGCGAGGCTTTGGGAACAGGTCTTGTGTCTGACTGGCTGCTACGTGTTGGGAAAGAATCGCTATTCGCTGGACTGCCGGCTGGCAAGTAAATTACCAGGCGCTGGTTGGAGAACGGCGTTCTGACATTTTGCTCACCAGCGACGCCATTTTGCTGGCATGTGCGTTCGAAGTTCGCGGAATTAGNGAGAACGGCGTTCTGACATTTTGCTCACCAGCGACGCCATTTTGCTGGCATGTGCGTTCGAAGTTCGCGGAATTAGCGGTGGTTTCATCTCTGTATTCTTTTTTACTCTGTGCCACTGTAGTGTATTCTTCCACCACGTGTGAAAATAATTCATTATGCCAATAACTTATTATTAGACGCGTTTGCAGAGTTTGTCCCATTAAACCATTTTGTCTCTAAAAGGGTCAGCTTTAAGAAAGGACGAAAGGGAAATTTGCCCTGGGTTCCACACATACGGAGGATGGAGTCGAGGAGCTTCTCGATATGATTAGGTGAAAAACCGTTNGAAATTTGCCCTGGGTTCCACACATACGGAGGATGGAGTCGAGGAGCTTCTCGATATGATTAGGTGAAAAACCGTTGCATGAAGGAGGGAACGGAATTTCTTTTTGTGCGCTCAGAGGCGTAAAGCATGTATTCGTCTCTAATAGTGGAAATTATTTCGTTCTAAATATTATTGCTCTCAAAATTTGATCTTTAATAGTATCTTAATTTAAATTGTCTGTTTTTTTTGGCTGTTTAATATTTTTTGTTACAATCTGGTTAATTAGTTGTGAAAATGTGTGTAGAGGAAATATGCGACAGTCGAGGCCTCGTTCCCAAGAATATTTTGCTCACCCAACAAAGTAATTTCGTCAACTAAGATGGACATTGCGTAGCATAAACAAAATCGATTTTGTTGAATCTCGCATATTCCGTAGCAGAACAAAATGTGTTATAAGCATAGCAACATATTTTTATAGCCACTTGCTAAAGTAGAATGATTATGATGACTGGGGCATCGGCGTCTAGGTTAGAAGCTAGGCGCCGGCCTAAATATTTAATTTTCTTTAAATTATAACAAAAATAATAAACTAAATGTTTTTTTCTTTATCAGGAGTGTTTTTTTTAAACTTACGTGAGCATGACACAACTCGAAATAAAATAAAATCTATATATTGTTTTTAACACATTTATTTATACACACACATAACAATAGACCTATTACTATAATTATGCATAATACAAGGTATACTTTTTTTACACGTGTTTCTTCTCTGAGTTTTGGAGGGCATTTCACACGCAATACATTTTTTAAATGTACAATGGGTTCNTTTTTACACGTGTTTCTTCTCTGAGTTTTGGAGGGCATTTCACACGCAATACATTTTTTAAATGTACAATGGGTTCTTCGAGGTTTTTTTTTATGTACCACGGGTTATCATAACTCCACAATCTAAGAGCTTCGGCGTTGCACGGGGCACAGCAATATCTTTGATTTTAGCACTCGTAAAGTCTTGTGGCGTACGTCTCGACGAGCTGTCGAAACGGCGGGCAGCGGCAATGCTTGTGAAGGTCTATAAAGTTCGTTCCGATGGGGCAAGCATTGCGAAACGCCGACTCTTGGCGTCTTCCAAACACATACACAGGATAATATTGAATTATGGCAGAGTCCAGCATTGCCGGAATTTCGTCGTACAGAATATTCCCCTCGTCACACCTTAGTCCGTGCGTTTCGTACGTCTGTAGGCGCTACGTCTGTTGCATGGTGCGGTAAAGGTGCTACTATGAACATAGTGATAAAAAAACTTTGATTTTCTCGTCTTCATCACTGTACGAGATGGCAATCTGCTTGATGGTGTACGAGTCCAACGAGCGAAACCTTGAATGTTGTAAAACACTTTTTTTTTCACCAGATGATTTTTTGGTATATAAAAAAATTTACTTTCCCATGCACACACCAAGTTTCAGAAATTTTTACAAAGTCATTTAAAACTTTATCGAGGTCCTTACACATCGGGCACCTGTGTTCTGGGTTGGTTTCCACGCCGGGTAATGCTTGCCAGTAAATTTCCTAGTAAGCTGATGTTTGTATTNGGGTAATGCTTGCCAGTAAATTTCCTAGTAAGCTGATGTTTGTATTTCTGAATTCATTATACGAAACTGAATTAAACGGGCCGATACCTGCCTACGAAAGACTGAATTGAACGGAAGTATTTGGACGTGAATTACAGCTTGTATTCTCTCCCGCTGACAAGTAATTTGAACTGTAAAGTACAAAATGAGTACCTTTCATTGCAAAAGCGGAAGTTTTAGTTTAAAACGGCAAAGTTGTAAACACTTCACGATACATTTAAATGCGTATGAATATCAGCAGGTTGTTCCCACTTTCATACAAAGTTAGCAAAATTGATTAAAGGGAGCTGGAGCTAAATAGAGCCGGTTACCCTATCCGAGAAACATGCCGCTTCGAATAATGAATATGCTGAGGTGTGGGCAGAGCGACGGCATAACAGAGACGAATTAATAAACTGGATCACCTCGAGAAAAACCTTCACACCACGTATTATACTACAAAAAAAAAAATTATGTGTATACAAATTTCAATGCACGTCACTTCAAATAGGTACAACTGTTTTAACGAGAAACTAAGGTATAGAACTTAATTAACGTTTGGCTACTATAGCTGCAGATATGCCAGATAGTGTTTGTGTATTTGAGAGCGAGCATTATTTTTAGGGGGTGATACAACTTTGACGCTATTCGCCTCCCTGTGATATGATATACAGGGAGGGTCATAGGGTACGAGTTACCTTTACCAGGCACANTATTCGCCTCCCTGTGATATGATATACAGGGAGGGTCATAGGGTACGAGTTACCTTTACCAGGCACAGACTATGGGCGCCTTGAATGTTGAATATGGGCAGTAAACAATAACTTCATAACGTCTTGGTCTTAAAAGGTTTATATTTCACCGGAAATAAACACATACATTCCCGGGAATTAACACATACTTTTCCGGAAACAAACGCATACTTGCCCGGAAATAAACACATACTTTCCCCTGCGAATTTGTTCCCTGCGAGTAGTGAGCCTGAAGGGCGGTTTTAAGTACTCATTCTAACAGCTTCTGACGTCTTGGAGGAACACTAGGCGTCGGGGAAATGTTCCTTGAGCGACGGACACTGATACTTAGCTGTATTGGAAGTTCTGAGTGTTCCGGCGGTAGGTTGAGGTCTGCTTAGTTGGGCGGCCTTTCACAGGCCCTCGGTTGGCTTGTTCTCGTTGATGGCTCTTTACGACTGGCTGTTCCGGGTTCTCTCCTCGATGACGTCATGACACGACTGTCACGATTGACTCACTGACTGACTGACTGACTTCCTATCGNCCGGGTTCTCTCCTCGATGACGTCATGACACGACTGTCACGATTGACTCACTGACTGACTGACTGACTTCCTATCGAGTTGTACGACTAACTGACTTCGCATCCCGGCTTAGTGATACGACTGTTCTACTTCACTGACTCACCCGACTGACTGCCTCTGCTTTCGGTATGGCGCCCCTCGTTATGANAGTGATACGACTGTTCTACTTCACTGACTCACCCGACTGACTGCCTCTGCTTTCGGTATGGCGCCCCTCGTTATGAGTCCACCACTCGACTCCCACTCTCGGTATCGCAATTCGTGTCCCTACTTGGTGCTCCTGGCTGGTGCACCTGGCTAGCCCTCACCCGTCTGCCATCGCCATTCGGCACTGCATTACAACTACATCACTGATTCTGCCGAGGTCCGAACCCCGGCCTCGACTGATTGACTCCCTAGACTGACTCGCGTCCCTGCATAGTGATACGGCTGATACTAGTGTTTTATTCNAAGTGGAGCTCCTGGCGAGCCCCCACCCAATGGCCGCCTCTCGGTGCAGGGTATTACTGAACGACTGATCCCCTCCTTGTCCCGCAAGTTGGGTTTAACCTCTCTCATCGCCCCCCCAGACCCTCACACGCGCTTCACTCGTTGGGGGAGGGGGAGGGGTGACATGCGCCACTGTGGTCAAACACTGTCAGCTCTTCTTACTCGTCTAACTAGAGGTGTGTTGACACCACTCTAGCTTACCTTGGCATTTCCTTGGCATGTATGAATGGATTGTCCGCCCTCGGGCTGACCTGGCCTCGTGGTACATGTGTCTATGGGGGGGGGGCTATAGCAGGGGGTAAGATGGTGGGAAGGGGGGTGTGACAGCGGCACTTCTAAATACTAACCATGTGGCACACATCAATTTCCCCCAGCCGGTGCGATGCTGACATACCGGCGCCAAGGTGTTGACTTGGTTGCGCCTCTGTCGTGCTTCCTTTCTGCTGCTTTTCCCTGTGTGGCTGTCCGCGGGCTTGTCTCGCTCGCTGGCACAGTGCTTATCTCGAGCCCGCCCTGCATCACGGGCACAGCTGTGATCTACTTTTCCCTGTCTCACTTACTTCCTTTCGTCTCCTAGTCCGGGCATCCATCACTCAAGGTCGCGAGCCTTTGCTAGATAACAGGCATACCAGCTTGGCTAAGGGAATTTTTTAATGGGGCCTTTACCCTAGGCTCTGTGGTAACACGTTTTGCTGAAGCCATGTTTATTACAAGGTACATTTTTTTCAAACAACATCACAGGCTGTACACACTGGGGAATTTAAGGCTAGCTTCTAAGTCTCTGGGTTGGTTAAAACACTTCATTTACTTAGTCCGCTTTGTTAGGGGGTTGGCACAAAGGCCGATGGACGGTCATAGGGCCTACTTCTGCCATGGACAGCACATTACTGGACAAGTTTTTTTTTCCTCATTTTAGACTACATATTTGAACTCGCGAAAACAAAAAATAAACAGGGTACCACACGTCTCGGACTACCTTACATTAATTACGAACATAACATAGTTACACAGTTTACACTACATGCCCTAAGTGATCCATCCAGATTTCAGTAATTTTTTATTTATTTTGTCTTCTTTGCTTGTGCCACCCTGGTAATTCGGGGGCTTTCTTGACAGTGGCAAACAGTTGAGTGGCAGGCGGCTGGTAATTGGCAAGGCTGCCTAGCAGCTGTTACATGTAGTGACATGGTTTACTGTTACATCGGCACATAGGCCGTACAAATAAAAACCCTCTTATCCCCTATGCTGGCAACTCTGTTCCTGAGTTCAAACTTATCTCCTGCACTCTCTGCCGCTTTTACAAGCAGTCTTACAGTAGGCGGAAGCAAACACATTATAACTCGTCTGAGGGCCTATATTCCTAACTTACACATTTTACACACTAGTACAAATGAGGTTCCTGAGTTCAAACTAATGTCCTGCACTCTACCACTTAAACGAGCGGTCTTTCGGTGGGCAAATGTACACACACAATACCTCGGTAAAAAAAAATTAAACACACTATAACTCAGCTGATGGCATATATTCCTAACTTAAACATGAATAAACAAAGGTACTGGCATCTGGCCGTTCTAGGCTCTGGGACGCCCAGCCCTTTGTAGGTGCACTTATGTTTCGGCGTTAGTTCGGGTACATTGCCTTAGTGCTCTCAGCGAGTGACATGTGGTAAACACATTTACCTCATGCCACACAGTCTGTCACTGGCGGATGAGGTGGTGCCTCACCCCGCCCGCACTTGCACCTAGACAGCATGCGGGGGGAAGGGTCCTTCATCTTCCTCTCGTTCTGGTGTCATCTCCAGACTGCTGCGGGCTCGTCCTCGGGTTGGCTGGGGTCCCCTGGTACATCCTCGCCTCTCTGGTATTTGCTCCAGTACAGCTCTCTGTCAGTGCACTTCCCTTCGTTCCCCCCTACTTTATCTTCCTCGTTCGCTTGCAACCTTCATTCGCTTCCTTTGTCTCTCCTGCTCGCCTGTTCCCTTTATCTCGCTACTTCTCGTTTGTTCGCCTGTTCTCCTTCGTTTGCTGCTTCTCGCGCGTCTCCTTCACACACTGCTTCCTGTGCGCGCGTACCTTCCGCCTGGTAAACGAGTCTCACTGGCGCTCCAGGCACCATTATCTCCCAGCATGATTGATCGGGTGTTTTTAGGCTCTGCTTCAGATAGCACTGTGGCTGTGTTGCTTATAGCTTTTGCCTGCCCGCTATTTTCACATCATGTCCACCATCCTGTGGACCAGTGACCTAATTCTCTTACTTTCTCTTCCTTATTTGCTGTCATGACGTCCTCTCGCCTACTCCTCGCTAATTTCTGCACCTACTATCTCGCTCTCTCGTTCTCCCTTTCGTCTGCTTTCCCGCTCCCTTCCACTCCTTGCTAATCTCCCTTCGCCTCTTCGCTCCCCTCTTTGTTCACGCATGCTATCTCGTCTATCTTGGCTGCTCGCCCGCTATCCCCACATCACATCATTGTCCACCATCTGGTAGACTAGTGGCCTACTTATCCATTAATCTCCCTTCGCCTCTTCGCTTGCTTCTCTTCTCGTACTCGGTAATTTCTAGTCTGCTGGCCTCGTTAAATTTGATTCATCTCGGGCTAATGTTCAGCGCCATGGGGTTTTAGACTCCCCGAAGTAGTTTTTATCCTGACTAGCTAATTAGGGGCGAGATCCCTTCTCACAGGGAAAGTCTGTTTCTTGTTTTATGCCTACACAGAATTAACTACGCCCCACATTGGGCACCAAGATATGCAGGGAGGGTCATAGGGTACGAGTTACCTTTACCAGGCACAGACTATGGGTGCCTTGAATGTTGAATAGGCATAGTAAACAATAACTTTATAATATCTTGGTCTTAAAAGGTTTATATTTCACTGGAAACAAACACATATGTTCCCGGGAATGAACACATACTTTCCCGGAAACAAACACATACTTTCCCGGAAATAAACACATACTTTCTCTTGGGAATTTGTTCCCTGCGAGTAGTTAGCCTGAATGGCAGTTTTAGTACTTATGCTAACTGCTTCTGACATCTTGGGGGAATGATAGGCATCGAGGAAATGTTCTTTGAACGACAGATGCTGATACTTAGCTGTATTGGATGTTCTGTGTGTTTCAGCGGTAGGTTGAGGTCTGGTAAGTTGGGCAGCCTTTCACAGGCCCTCGGTTGGCTTGTTCTCGTTGATGGCTCTTTACGACTGGCTGTTCCGGGTTCTCTCCTCGATGACATCACGACACGACTGTCACAAATGACACACTGACTGGCTGACTGACTCCCTCTTGGCCTCGCATGATTAAATGACTTCGCGTCCCGGCTTGGTGATATGACTGTCCTACATCGCTGACTCACTCGACTGACTGACTCAGCTCTTGGCGTGGCGGCCCTCATTATGAGGCCACCACTCGACTCCTACTCTCAGTATCGCACTTCTCATCCCGACTTGGTGCTCCTGGCTGGTGCTCCTGGCTAGCCCCCACCCATCTGCCATCACCATCTGGCACTGCCTTACAACCGACTCTACATCACTGATTCTGCCGGGGTCCGAACCCCGGCCTCGAATGATTTACTCCCTTGACTGACTCGCGTCCCTGCATAGTGATACGACTGATACCACTGTTCTATTCCGACATGGAGCTCCTGGCGAGCCCCCACCCGACAGCCACCTCTTTCGGCATGGGTATTACTGAACGACTGATCCCCTCCTTGTCCCACAAGTAGCTTTTAACCTCTCTCATCGCCCCCCAGATCCTCACATGTGCTTCACTCATTGGGGGAGGGGGGATGTGACATGCACCCTTATGGCCAAACAGTGTCGGCTCTTTTTACTCGTCTAACTAGAGGTGTTTTGGTGCCACTCTAGCTTACCTCAGCATTTCCTTGGCACGCTTTAATGGCTTGTCCACCCTCGGGCCGACCTGGCTTCGTGGCACACATGTCTACTCTGGGGCTCTAGCAGGGGGATAGATGGAAAGAAGGGGGGGTGTGACAGCGGCGCTTCTAAATACTAACTATGTGGCACGCGTCAATTTTTAACCGATTATATCTCACACAGGAGGAAATTCGACAGCATTCTAAATCCGAATGACTGACGTCAACCAATAAAATAAGTGTAAGTGAATGTCGGTTAAAAAGTTGCAACTACTGGCATATCTGCATAGGGAATATGGGCTCAGGTACACATTCCACCTACCCAGCACTGAACGACTACGTATTTTGCTAATAGTGACCAATAACCCTGGCAGTATCATATGGCTAGAATTAACAGCAGGACAAATGNTTAAAAAGTTGCAACTACTGGCATATCTGCATAGGGAATATGGGCTCAGGTACACATTCCACCTACCCAGCACTGAACGACTACGTATTTTGCTAATAGTGACCAATAACCCTGGCAGTATCATATGGCTAGAATTAACAGCAGGACAAATGCTTTTATAAGCTGTTCACGGTTAATTGAGCTCTTTGAAATCAAGCTCTGAAAAATTACACTGCCTCTATTTGCACATATTTTAACGAGCATGTTGTTTTGCGTGTACCCAGTAAAAATGGTAAGGAAAAGAAGTTCCATTTATTAACGTGGAATTAAAAATGTCGCGTAAATATTTTTGAATACTGAAAAGATTTATTTTTCTATTTTCATGCATATAAGTTTAACAATTAACACATTTGTGAAGTATTAGCTTTTCTTAATAACTTTACAGTTTCACTCGACTGACGCATGAATAAGGTGATCAGGTCCATGGAAATGCTAGTTTTACATATGGAGGAAGTATAAATAACGTCCATACAATTAGATCAAAAACAGGACTTTTAAGAAGTACTCAATTTGCTGTCAACAGCTTATGCATAAGTGCTTCGAATAGTTCCCACACTTTCTTTGATCGGGTTTTAAGGTTACAAGGTCGTACTTCGCAAAATACTTCGTGACTATGTCCTGTTCTCCTTTATCCTACGAGTGCTGATGCGATGAGGTAGCAGGTGTTCTCTGGGTGCTGCTAGTCGGGCCCAGGGAATAATCGATCTGTGTACCGGTGATAACTTTTTACTTTTTATGTGCCTGTAACAGAACGGGCCTGTTGGAAAACAAAGGGAATCAAATATCATGCCACATTTTGGTAACGTGAATTTGGCAGTTCGGCGAATGGAAGAAGGGGGAGACCAATTAACTGAAACAAAGAGAAGGGGGAGACATATAACGTACACCGAAAATTTCGGATAGTATATAAATAAGGGGTTTCGGATTCAAAAGCAGGAAACAGCAAAGTACGCGAACATTTCACATTCTTTCTTAGCTTTTATAGATAGCCCATACATTGAGTAGGCCTACATATATAGGGGAGAGCAGGGTAAAGTGACCAGTGCGGGTAAAGTGGCCATCAACTGTTGCTTCGCTGGAGTGTGCTGCAGTTTGGTGGCGAGGGTTTGAAACATTTAAGAGGGAAAATATTAGTGTTCTGAGAGCATCTGAACTGGTAATATTACAAGTTATTGGCTTTATTAAAGTTTTTGTAGTTTTTTTTCATGCATGATGTAAGGTAAGGGATGAAAACTACTAATTTTATCTCAGTAAATATTAGGTTTGTAATTATTCACTACAACTCCAATACAAAATTATGAGTTAGACATTGAAATCACGCATCATAAAATTTATTAGATTACTTAATTTTTACTCTAGGCAAGCTTTTGTGCAGTGGCGTCCAAGAGGGCAAAGTGGCCAGCCACCTAATGTGTTGAAACATTCCTCACTTGAGTTTGCAGTTTGCAATCACTGAAGTTAGCAAAAGGGGAGGTAATACTATTCCATATGAAGAGTAATGCTTGGAACAGCGCCGTCGCTTCTAACCAGGCAGCCGTAATAAAATGCTAAATGTATTTTCCAAACGCTCGCCAATGGCAGAAGCGTGTTTGTGTTGGTTTTCGTGACTTTCTAGAATTTAATTCTGTCCCCAGCTGATGGCAGTAGATTATATATCAAAGAGGAGAAACTGTTCAATGCGAAGAACTTAAATGGTTGGTCAGTACCTGGCCTAGAAGGGCAAAGTGGCAATTTTGTAAACAAATTTTTAAAATTATATAAAAAATATAATAAGTTACAATACTCAAAAAATTAATACTTTTAATTTGTTGTAAAATACCTATTTGGTATGGAAGGTGATTTTTTATTTTGGTTTTACTTACAGTATACGATTGAAATATAATTTTACCTTAGAGTTGCCACTTTAACCTATTCTCCCCTACATTGAGTATATGCATTTAGATGTACGTCAGTGCAATAAATCACCATTCAAAGAAAGTGCAGCATCACACTGTCGCAATGATGTCAATTGGAATCATTTAAGAATTCCTACCCTGAAATGTGTTTTTCTGAAAATATATGACTTCTCTTGTTCTATTACACCTAAATAAAAAATAAATAGAAATATTGGGGTTTAGTTACCTATGTCAGTAGAGAATTGTATGGGAAATGAACATGAGCAGGAAAACAACTACATATACACAATTTAATTTTATGTTAGAAATTAGTTACCTCTTAGAGAAATATGCCGCTAAAAATGAGAATACTAAAAATTTTTAAATGGTATATATTTTTTTAATAATACTGTACAGCCGTTTTGGTTAATAGGTTTTCCTGTTAAAAGTGTTTAGGTTAATAGAGGTTTTACCGTAGCTAGTTTATTTTGCGAAAACATGCTTAAAAGACGTATGAGCTACTCAGCCTAATGAATTGATAACGGGTGTCTTGGATTCAGTGAAAATAACTATTGAGTCAGTATTCTTAGTAATTACTGAGACGCTGCAGATATTTAAGGGAGCCATTTTCACTTATTTGAAGACATTTTGATTTCGATTTTGAGTGTAAAGTCTGTTCACGGTATGCTGAGTACTTTTGAAAAAAAAAAAAAAAAACTTTGAAAAAAATCACTGCCCGTAGCTTTGTATATGCTAATGTGTGAACATCGGTCTGCAGGCTACTAGCTAGGTTGTAAGGTAATAAAAGTTGGCTTTACATTGTATTGGGAGAGTAATTCTTAAATTTATTGCCACTAAAGTTACTTTTCCTTATTTTATACACGTTCTGTAGAAAATCAATCTGCAAATTGCTGACATATTTACATTGCTAACCATTTCAAGGTTTCACGTGAATAAAGCGATCAGGCCCAAGGCAATGTTTATTTTTACATATGAGAGATTGGAGTGGATAATTTTGGGCGGCCCTTGACATCGAGGTCTTGAGAGCCGACGAAGATGACGCGAGGCGAGTACGAAGTAGATTCGGAATGCAAGGGTGGGGGAAACGGGAGATCCCCGAGAACACTCGCCGACCAGCGTCATTGTCCGGCGCGATTCCGGGAGCGACTCCGCCGGCAATCGAACTCGGTTCGCCTTCATGGGACGCGAGAACTCTGGCTGCTTCGCCTCCGCGGCAATGGTAGAAGGTTATAAAATGACAGGAAATGTATATGTTAAGCAGTGCTTTCAAAAATGCTTAATTTACGGTGTACATCCTCGCCGAGAAAAAACATTATGGTTGTAGGAACCAGATTTTTGTACTTATAACTCATATAGCGGTTATTATATGNTCCTCGCCGAGAAAAAACATTATGGTTGTAGGAACCAGATTTTTGTACTTATAACTCATATAGCGGTTATTATATGAACAGAAATAAGAGTGGTTTTTGGTTCCATCTAAATATTGTTATCGTAGATGTTCTCGCTACAGAACTGTTTGTTGCGGCCTTGTTTGTGATGGTATCTGCATTTATGAATATATTTACTACAGCACAGAATTCTGTTCCTCCATAAGAACAACTTGAGCAATATTTGAATTGTTCTTGCAACAAACAGAACTGTAATAAACTAACAGAACAATCTGTTTCTGGAGGGGCTGCGGTGGTGTAGTGGACAGGCTGCTAGCCTCCCACCAGGGCTCGATTCTTGGCGGGGTCGCTGTCGGAGTTTTGCAAGAGGAGATCGTGTCGGACGATGCCGCTGGTCTGCGGGTTTTCTCGGGGATCTCCATGTTTCCCCCGCCGTATCACGGCGCTGCTCCATACTCACCTCACTTCACCCTCATTGAGACCTCGATGTTACGTGACGCTGAAATCTCTCCACTCCATTCTGTTGCTGTCACCACGAAACCAGATGACAGAACTTTTCTGTTGTCAGATATCTGCTGGTTTTTTTTTTTCAGTTGTAGGTCTGCTGCTGAGGATGGATGCAGCTAATCACGCATGACGGGACTGGAAGTCAGATGACCGTGCCGTTGAGACGCTATGTACGGGGCTGTTGATCGTGGTCACGCCACGTACGACGAGAACAACCCCTAAACTCGCCCGCACCCCTTGAGGGAAGGCGAGTGTTTACTCAGGACACACCCTTCCTCGACATCGCCGAGTGCGAGCATGACAGGAAGTTTGTTTGTTCCCAGCAACCCCTATCCGAAACCGTGTGATTACACGTAACGAACATGCGTCGTCCTGCAACTTTTATTACTGAGCAAATGGCACTTCTCTCTGGCCGCTAAGGCTAGNGAGGCTGTTGATCGTGGTCACGCCACGTACGATGAGAACAACCCCTAACTCACGCGCACCCCTTGAGGGAAGGCGAGTGTTTGCTCAGGACACACCCTCCCTCGACATCGCCGAGTGCGAGCATGACAGGAAGTTTGTTTGTTCCCAGCAACCCCTATCCGAAACCGTGTGATTACACGTAACGAACATGCGTCGTCCTGCAACTTTTATTACTGAGCAAATGGCACTTCTCTCTGGCCGCTAAGGCTAGAGAATAGAGAAGTATCTAACGCGATGATTAAAAGATAAGTTCTTTGCAGAACTCGGAACCGTCTTTCCACTTTATGGCATGTGTTCGAGGCACAACTTCATGTGACCTTGACTCTACACTGTAATGTTAGCACCTAAAACAGAATTTAAAAGCCACAGGCAAACTAGATAGTAGAGAACTGGGAGGCGTTAAGCAGCATTTTGTCAAATAACATTTGTTCAATGTGAAATTTATTTGTTGGATATATTCTACATCAAGACTTACGACTTACTTGTCTAGCATGTTTGGTTGGCGCAGGTTAAAAACCTCCTTAAAATTTACATTATACAGAATGTTCACAAAAATCACCGACCAATTCCGTCAAGTGATTCCTCGCACAAATATAGACGAAAAGTATATTCATGACATTTAGTCAAACTCGCTTCCTAAGGATGGTACACGCCCGAAATGGTGAAGAACACTCACAGTAGGTCGGCGTCCCACTCGCGTTCAATGCGACTGGATACACCTTGCTGGGAACCAACATATTTTCCGTAACCTTTTACTAATATACACATACCGTATTTTCTGTGAGGAATCATCTGATGGAGTTTATTTGTGATTTTCGTGAACACTCTATATAGTTAACTTTACTGAGGTTGTACCGTCATCTATGTACTATGCTAAAATAACTAGATTGCAGCTTCTAAAATTCAACCAAATGCCGTAGCACAAATAAATTAAATTATCATACAGTTGTAATGCATTCAGATAATTTTAATTGGATACAATTTTAGAAAAAGATTATATGATCTTTAAATGGAATACTGTTTGTTGTGGTCCATTACTTAAATTGCGTCATGATTATATAAGGAAATTGTTGCATAGATAAAAAAAATTTTTTATCATCGATGATTACTAAGCAATTACAATGTAATTTTTTCACTTCATGGTTTCGCAGTTGTAATACATCGAGATACAAAAATATATAATGAGGTCATTTTAAAAAAATGTTTGAAATTTAAAAATTTTGAAATTATTAGGTCACATCTATTGCACCGAGAATGGGAATAATCAGTTGAATTATTACATATAAGGTGATGCTCCAATGGGTAGTATGTTTGTGTCAAGTACAATCCCGACAAAGCATACTTGCGGTATTCTTTATCGTACAGTGTTTTTGGAGAAAAAGGAATTTAATTATGTGTGTCAACAATAGGACACAAAGTGAATGGATATAAAATTAAATGTCAACTTTGTAACAGCAATTCATCCCAAATATAACTTTACATTACACGAAAAAAAAATCTTTTTTTTTTGTGCATGTAAGTGCTAGTAGTAATTATGAGTGAAACTATGAATGATCTTAAGTATGCATTTGTTAAATATAACACCGAGAGTTTATTTTTAAAGGTTAATGAATTTTAAGGAAATATAGTAAATTATGGGTGTCATGAATAGAAGAATTTCTGGCGTGGTAAATAAATAACAAATGATCAAGGATTATAACTAAAAACCCGAGAATCTTGTGAGCTCTATCGGCACTGGGATAAATTTCAAATGCTTGTACTACCTTGTTGCATCCGTGATTGGGCCATTCGTTTCCTGACACATCCTGCAGAATTGCGAATGCGTGATAATTTTGAACAAAGGTTGGTACACAGAACTGTCAATTCTAGCATGGCCACCAAATGAATTTGTGATATTTCAGAGTCTCTTAGTACAGCCAGAACCGATAACTGTAGTTAAATGGTTGCACCTGGTTAAGTAATCATAGCATTTCAGATAAATTAGATAAGTTTTCGTGACCATTGGTCTAGTTTGTTTATGTTACATAACATCTGGCCACATTTTGTTATATTTATAAGCATTTCATGTAACATCTGTAATTTTTTTATCGTTTTAATAAATAGCCTACATGACTAATCAATTTTAGTCACTTTGGTCCTGTTTGATTATGTTTAGCCGCATTTAACACACTTGGTCTCATTTGCTAGTGTCATGCTGTATTCTGGAATTTCCTGCCGCATTCAGTCATGTCCGGTTATATTATGTTATATTTTTGGTAGAATTGGCCACTGTTTCTACGTTTGTGTACGCAATACCGCATTTAGCTATGACATTATAGTATTTGTTTATCCTTGGTCGTGTTATATTGTAATATTAGGTCGTCATTCATTATTTACCACACTTGTACACACTTCGTTACACTCAATCAAATTCGGTCTCATTAGGTTCGGTAATAATTATCATGTCTGGTCAAGTTCTTCTGGTCATATTCGGTTCGATTCAGTAACACTGTTCGTTTGTGGTCATATACAGTAATTATCAGATGTGTGTATATATTATTACTATTAGTCACTGCAGGTCACAATTGATCATGTTTAGCCATATGTGTTCATGCTTTATCATATTTAGTGTGTTAAACAGCGTCTGATAGTTTTTTTGTCAGATTTATTCGTTTTTGGTCATTACTAGTTTCTATTTGATTACATTTAATACATTTTTTAAACATTTTATAGCATATATTGACACTTAAAAACAGTTCATTAATTTGGTTAAGAAAGTTTACACATTGTTTCATCATTGATGGCATTTGATTGCATATTGCCATAGTAAAGTTCGAAGTCTACACATAAAAAATGTCTAATGTTGTGACAACAATATTAATGCTACTACAACAGTAATTTTTTGTTATCTGTGAGCCGTCAGTAACTAATGATGCTGTTAATGTAATATAATGTTACGCTATAATTAATGTTAATGTCAAATTATGTAATTTTGTAACAACGTTACCTCCTTACTCTACTGGCAANTGAAATGTTACGCTATAATTAATGTTAATGTCAAATTATGTAATTTTGTAACAACGTTACCTCCTTACTCTACTGGCAAAATTAAACTGGTGTTTGCGTTGAGGTAAAAAAGTTTTGTATTGAATGAATGTTGTGTTTAAAAATTTCTTGCATTTTATTTGATTTAAAAAAAAATTATTCCGACGTAAATTAAACTAAGTAAAAATATTTTTTCACAAAAATAAATTTTACCAACGAAGAAAGAATTACAGCCTGTAGGGGAACCGAACCCGCGTGTTAAGTGCATGGCGTCCTACCAACTGCTATATTTTAATATGTCCGACTGTGTTTCATATTATGAGTATTCGGGGTTTTCAGTACAATATAACGACGAATTGCAGTTCTCTTTCTTTACGTGGAAATACATTACGCTCTAGAAATATATGCATGTTTGGTTCATGTAAATTGTTTTGCAAGACTTGAGAGCTGCTTTAAGATACATTTTGTTGTTATACTATGATTCAAAATTTAAATACAGTGATTTCATTTTACGAGGTTACCGCTAACGCGAAGTCATTGTAAGCTTGTGTTGGTTGGACATTACTTTAATGTCACAGTAACACAAACTATTTTGTTCTTCCTGTTATTTATAGAGTAATACAAAATTTGGTTGCGGCAACATTACTTAAAGGCTTTATTAACATTAACACTTCAACCGTATATTTGCAATATAGTAATGTAAGACTTTGTAAATGGTTAACACTATTAACGTAGTCAAAACATTATCAATTTTACTACAACATCAACGTTTAAAGAAATGCCTCAGTAGTATTTTTGTGGTAATAACATTATACTATTTTTTTTGTGTACCAAGGATAATCGTAATGGCTAAAAAGGTTGTGCAAAGAGGTATAAATAATCACATTGATCAGGAATTTGGTAATGTCATGTGGGTATCAAGCTGTAGGGAGTTTATTAAATGAAATACTGTAGCTTAATAAACACACACCGAAGGACATGGGTTGCATAATAAAAAGGAATTATTCCGGTGCGCTCTAACACAACTTTGGAGTTCGTAACATATTTATTCTTAAAACATGTACATGCATTGTGTTGCAGATATATGTCATTGAAAAACAAGACTGAGAACGATGAAATACTGAAAAAAAAAACAAGTAAACTATGAACGAGAAAATAAATATGTACACAGCACTGGAAAATTGCAAAATGTAATAGAGTAAAAAAAGAGGACAGCAACTAGCTAAGAAAAACATATATATATATATATATATATATATGTATACACGATCAACAGATAACACATAGAAAACAACGTAATCTAGAAACCTGCTTGAAAAATAGGAAAACACTGACAAAATATGTAGGAACAAAATGGAGCAACACAACAGAAAAACACAGTCAAACGCAGATGTTTTATCAGGCACGACAGAATGCAGGCCACGTATACTGTGGTCAAGAATGTATATGTACAAAACCAGAAAATTCCATCAAGGAATATAGTCAAATAAAACAGGACAGAAAGCTAAATGCGAAAATATAATATATCATTTTTAAGTATTTTTTCGTGCTTAGTCTTGTTTTTCCATTACAGACATCTGCATCGCAATGGCGAATGTCCGAAAATCTCCATCTACTCATTCACCACCAGTGAACTATTCATTCAAAGATAACATGTACGTGCAGCTATGGGATAGTTAAAATTTTATTTATTTCCAGTTTTTGCTAGAAAGCAAACCTGCGTTATCTGGCTCACTCGTAATTCAACTAGAAGCAATTTATTTTTGGCAAGTTCTGAGTGGAGGAGTGCAAAACATCAGCAACACTTCCTTCTCCAGAAATCTCCAGCATCCTCACCTTCATCCCAACCTTGCCTCGACCCAAGGAGGAGGAAGGGAAGGCGGTTGCGAGCGGATCTCTCTCCTCCCCTCCTTATTCAGACCACGACTCGGTAACTGGTGACGGGCGAGAGTAGCGGTGGTCGTGGGAGGCCGCGGCTGAATGACGAGCTAACTATGTGACGGCACGGCACCTGGCGGTCATTATCTCAACCAGAGCTCCTTCATCTCGGCCGGCCGGGCACTCAGCCGCTGCTCCCGTCCGGGTCATTACCGCTAAGTACGGTGGCCGGCGCCGCCACAGCCTGCCCATCAACTTTGCGCCAGAACCGCCGCAATTTCTCTACTAACAAGAGAAAACTCACTTTAGATCGGTCGATTTATAACTTTGTGATAAGCGATTTTGTATATTCCTATTCAGATACTGTAAGTAATCGCTTGTTTCGCACAACATATCTGTAAGTTAATATTTAAAATATGAAATGTAAATTAATGGAACTCAAGCGTAATTTTACCCTTATATTTATATATACTCATACTAGTTATGCCTCAAATGTTATCACATTTGGAAATTTTATTTTAAATATTGCTAAAGAAAATATTTATTACAACAAATATAAGGAATGTTTCATAATTCCATTCGATTTTAATTATTCTTCATAGTTACTAAATACAATTATTTACACCAACAGAAGTTAGCTTTTCATTAGCGTGTATTTGTTGAACGGTAAACCACCAATAAAACGGTCATTTTGCGATTTATATACTATTTTTTAAATTGTTAATTTGGCAAGTCTGGTACGTTACCAAATGCGAGATACCATACAACTAAGTCATTTTTCGTATGTAGGTGTCACGTTATCATTACATCAAGCAACTTTATGGCACAAACCCGTCATATACTGTAGAAATAGTAAAACATTACTTCAATATTGTATAATTTTATGATNGCAACTTTATGGCACAAACCCGTCATATACTGTAGAAATAGTAAAACATTACTTCAATATTGTATAATTTTATGATGATAAATATCTAAAGCGTTTTGAGAATTAGGCTATTTTCATATCAAATTGACATACGATGAACTATTAACGAAACGTATTTAGACACGAAATTGGGTTTTTGTCAACAAAATTTCAGTCAGCACAACGTCGTGTTGGAAAACACGTACAACATTCATTAGTGGAAAAAACTACTCACACAGTGTGGCAAGGAGAAAACGGTCACTTGTGTTATATTATTATTTAAAATTTCCCGTTTCTGACATATTGATAAATGTTATAGATAAGTATCTGCAGTTCCTAATTAATTTTAAAATATACGTGCCATGCGGCAGATTTTTTAAATAAGTAAGTTTCCAAGAGTGTCACATTTCCATGCAAGAAAAAGAGATGTTGGTCATATGTTCAAAATGGCCCTTCTAATGTCTAGTGTGATGATACGAATAGGTAAACACAAACTATCACCACCCTACTAAGCAGTTAAGTGAAACTTTTCTATTCAATGTAATTATTTTAATATTAATTTTATAAATGGGAATAAGTACAATAATTATGTATGTTCTGGGCCATCGGCGTCTGGCGTCGAAGATCGGAGCTGTTCATGCTCTGTCATTCCGGTCCCCCAGCGGCCATTTTTCCCTCAAAAATGTCTTCATTCCCTCANGATCGGAGCTGTTCATGCTCTGTCATTCCGGTCCCCCAGCGGCCATTTTTCCCTCAAAAATGTCTTCATTCCCTCATAATCGATTAAATTTCCCTCATAGTTTCTCTTTTTCTCAATATCTCTCTTTCACTCAAAATTTCCCATTTTTCCCTTAAAAAAGCACTGATCCTCGTAGTTGCAAAGACGATCCCCTGAAAGGAACTTTTCCGCAAATTCGGGCGGATTTGGGGGGATCGTTTTCGAGGGCAGAGCAGTGGTGGCCATATTGGTTTTATAGCCATAGGGTATGACAAATCGATACACAGGGTCCACGGTCCGAAGTCAGACCTAACCATCAGCCATCTTGGTTCTGTCAGCCATCTTAGATGTCATATTGAATCCAGGTGACCATAACCTTGACCCCGTAACCTCGAATGACCTTAAAACCGAAATTCGCAAAATTGTTTAAGAAATCCCCAACAAATTATAAAAAAAGGTAAAAATTATTTTTGGAAATACGATTTTTTTTTAAACTTACTGAAAGATTTAAAACAATTAAAATTTCGAATGTTTTGGCTTAGAGGGGACAAGCAACTGGAACAGACCAGCCACTATGTTATCACATTATCCAACCACCATGTTGGACCCAGGTCACCTTTATCTTGACCCACGACCTTGACCCTATAACCATGACATTGTATGACCTTGAAAACAAAAACTCTAGAAAACTGTTAAAAATAGAATAATTCATAAAAGTCAGTGAGAATAATACGTTACTAACTACTACCGCCATCTTGGATCCAGGTGACCTTGACCTTTGACATTGACCCTGTGACCTTTGAACTTTATCCTAAGAAATCGTCAGAAATTTCCTAAAAATCTATTACATATCATAAATAAATTATAGATATTAATAAGAAAATAAAAAGTAATAAGAAATTTATTTCTAAAAACATTATCAGACATCATTTTAAAAATAAATATTTTTAAAACTTACATTTCCAGATGTCCCCCACAGTACCACGTCCAGCCGAATACCGACCATCGCCAATTATTATTGGCTGTGTATTCGGCAGACCTACATCCCTACTAATCAATCACACTGTCTTAACATTCCCCTCCCCAACCAATGTTTTTCATTGGTTAATTAGTCAGCAGGCCTCCACCCTCACCCATACACATTCCATCGTATGCAGCCATCTTTAATTTTTTGTTTTTCATTTGTTTATACATTGCTGGAGATTGCTATCTTGGATTTCATGTTTTCGTTTTCAACACCTAGATGGTGCTAGTGTATTAATGATCGATTTACCAACCAGGCAAACTGGCGATTTAGTTACAAGGTGGCCACCATATTTGTTTTATGTTATTTAAAGTATAAGTGGTTCTGTCGGCGCCCTTCATATTGCACCTCCAACTGCGTATAACATACCCATATGCAAGCCCTATGATATGTTGACATTAAACCAATCATGTTACACCAATAAGACATTGTACATACATCGACCTGCCAAACACCTAGTTGTTAGGTGATTGCAGCTAGCCAATCTTGTGCAGGCACTGAGACATCACATGCAGGAGTCAGTCGCTGGCTCCTGTGGAAGGAGTCAGTCGGCAGGAGTCAGTCTCTCCACANACTGAGACATCACATGCAGGAGTCAGTCGCTGGCTCCTGTGGAAGGAGTCAGTCGGCAGGAGTCAGTCTCTCCACAATCTCTCCACATACTCCACAATCGCTCTACTTCTACACTTTCTTCACAATCGATCCACCTGCTTCACATGCTCCACAATCGCTCCACCTGCTCCACATGCTTCATATGCTTCGCAACTGTTCTGCATGCTCCATATACTCCACAATCACTCCATNTCGCTCCACCTGCTCCACATGCTTCATATGCTTCGCAACTGTTCTGCATGCTCCATATACTCCACAATCACTCCATATTATCCACATGCTCCACAATCGCTCCACGTGCTCCACCTGCTCCAAATGCTCCACCTGCTCCAAATGCTCCACCTGCTCCACATGCTCCACAATCACTCCCCATGCGAAGGATTGATGGAAAGATTAACTCTTGCCGACTGACTCCTTCCGCAGGAGTCGGAGACTGACTCCTGCAGACTGACTCCTGCATGTGATGTCTTAGTGCCTGCACATGATTGGCCAGCTGCAATCGCATGACAACTTGGTGATTGGCTGATCGATGTCCGCACAATGTCTTATTGGTGTAATATGATTGGTTTAGATTCAACATGATGTCATAGGGATGGCATATGGGAAAAATATTAGCAATTAGAGTTCAGCTGTGAGGTTTAGTTTGACAGCAGCTGAGATGAAAGATACATCGTCTCTGCTTGCGAAAGTAATTATAAAATATTATGGTGACAAAGGCTGCGGGTCCAGCAACAGTACCTACAGCAGTACTGCCATCGACTTCTTCGAGCATGATCCTAACAGTGCCAGTGACTTCTTCAGATGGGTCACTCTCAGCAGTGTCTCAATTGACTTATTCGGATTGAGCTAGTACAGCAGTGTCGTCATCGACTTATTCAGGTATGATGGCGACAGCACCATCGACTTCTTCAGGCATAGCATCGGCTGCACTATCAACTTCTTCGGATGGATAACCTACCGCAGTGTCACCGTCGATTATTTCGTCAAAGCTTCATTGCTGTAATTGTGACAAGATATTTGTCTACAGCCAAGGTGCAAGGAAGCATGAAAGAACTGCTTGTGTGAAGGGACCTTCCTGTGCTATGAAACGATGTGTCAAGTGTAAATGCCTGTTCAAACGATGTGATAAGTTGAAGAGATATAGAAAAAACTGTAAAGGTAGAGATAATGCAGCTAAGAAACTCCCTGTACTAGCTGCTGTCGGAACCACTTCAAATGAATTCTACCTTAAACAATCAGCATTAAAGGAAATATTTAAAGGTTATGTAATTGGATACAAAAACATATGTACATACATTGACCACATTAAGCAAAGGATAATCAATCAATTAACAGAAGAAGTTGGAGAAGTTCCCATAAAATATCATTTTTAGCTGGAGTGTACCAACAAAAAGTCACAACTTTCCGATGAAGCCATTAGTCGACAAGCATTCAAGACTGNGACTTATTCAGGTATGATGGCGACAGCACCATCGACTTCTTCAGGCATAGCATCGGCTGCACTATCAACTTCTTCGAATGGATAACCTACCGCAGTGTCACCGTCGATTATTTCGTCAAAGATTCATTGCTGTAATTGTGACAAGATATTTGTCTACAGCCAAGGTGCAAGGAAGCGTGAAAGAACTGCTTGTGTGAAGGGACCTTCCTGTGCTATGCAACGATGTGTCAAGTGTAAATGCCTGTTCAAACGATGTGATAAGTTGAAGAGATATAGAAAAAACTGTAAAGGTAGAGATAATGCAGCTAAGAAACTCCCTGTACTAGCTGCTGGCGGAACCACTTCAAATGGATTCTACCTTAAATAATCAGCATTAAAGGGAATATTTAAAGGTTATGTAATTGGATACAAAAACATATGTACATACATTGACCACATTAAGCAAAGGATAATCAATCAATTAACAGAAGAAGTCGGAGAAGTTCCCATGAAATATAATTTTTAGCTGGAGTGTACCAACAAAAAGTCACAACTTTCCGATGAAGCCATTAGTCGACAAGCATTCAAGAATGCCAACGTATCATTGTACAATGATGATAGTATTCCAGGGGCGGTAGAGGCAATGAAAGAAAAATTGGTCATAAAGAAGAAGAATATATGGCCAAGGGTTCTGGTTGGAAGCTTGCTAGCATAGACTGTCTTGAGCTGCATATAAACAGATTATATTCACTATGTGATAAGTGAGCATACTGTTGTAAATACACTATGAAAATTGTGCAGAGTATGTAAGGATTCTGTTTTTATGTTTTTAGTCTGAATTATATATATATGATTTTTAAAATGTTTTATTTCTCGCCGGTGATGATGTACCTTTCCCCAGCATGCCTACTTCTCTGATATAGAGAATATGAGAGCCACAGTTTTCAGATCTATCACTACATGATGGTACTCTAAGTGGGCATGATAAAAAATAAAATTATGTGTTAAATGTAAGGATTTTAAAGATATTACTTCAATATTTGCTGTGTAGGCACATTAATGGACGTGCAAATCAATTATATGGTAATTAAGGTATAATATTGAAAATAATTGTACAGAAAATAAGAATGTATTGCCATCATAATACATTTTAAGCTGGTTGGATGCNCAATTATATGGTAATTAAGGTATAATATTGAAAATAATTGTACAGAAAATAAGAATGTATTGCCATCATAATACATTTTAAGCTGGTTGGATGCAACAGACATGAAAACATGCTGTTCAAGTGGTAGAAATTTGACCCTGAGGCTTGGAGGGGAGGACAAAGGTTGAGTCTAGCCTATCCACACCTGCTTCAGTGCAGTATATGGTGGAGAGAGGTTATATATAAACTTCTGCAACACCATAGTTATTTTCCTAGCAAATGTCAAACTAAATGGAAGATTTTTAAGGTTAAAGGTCAAGACTATATAGCATAATCAAAGATTGCGGAAGTGATGTATCCCAAGATGGCGTTTCGAGGGGATCGAGTAATCAGCAGGCTACTAAATCGAAGTGAAATGGCAGATCATGAATACAATATAAGATGGTGGGTGGAGTACAGGTGACTAAATCGTGGTGGCAAAATTAAGAAGGAATGATAGAAAATTAAAGGAAGGTAACTAAGAAAATACGAAATCAAATATAGTGAGCATGACATGACAGAGCATGAGGGAATATTTGTTTTGTCAGGTCACCTGTGGCTAAATCGATAAATTAGCACCTCTTAGGTGATGAAAGTAGAATCAAATTTGGAGGGAGCAGACAGCACCACCTATACTTTTAGAAAACATAAACAAATTTGGCTGCCACCTGGTGATTAAATCGAAATTTTGCCTGGTTGGTAAATTGATCATTAATACACTAATACCACCTAGGTGTTGAAAATGAAAACATAAAATCCAAGATGGCGGCCTCTACCAATGCGTAAACAAATGACAAACGAAAAAAATAAAAAATAGCTGCATACGATGGAATGAGAAATGTAAATTTTTAAAAGCAATTTTTAAAATAATTTCTAACAATATGTTTTAAAATATACTTTTTTATTATTGTTTTATTAATTTTTATATAATTTNTAAACAAATTCGGCTGCCACCTGGTGATTAAATCGAAATTTTGCCTGGTTGGTAAATTGATCATTAATACACTAATGCCACCTAGGTGTTGAAAATGAAAACATAAAATCCAATATGGCGGCCTCTACCAATGCGTAAACAAATGACAAACGAAAAAAATAAAAAATTTCTGCATACGATGGAATGAGAAATGTAAATTTTTAAAAGCAATTTTTTAAAATAATTTCTAACAATATGTTTTAAAATATACTTTTTTATTATTGTTTTATTAATTTTTATATAATTTTTAAAAACGTTTTTATGGATTTTTAGGAAATTTTTGGAATTTTTAACGGAATTTTTGGGTTAAAGTTCAAAGGTCAACAGGTCAATGTCAAATGTCTATGTCAAGGTCACCTGGACCAAATATGGCAGTTTATATGGCTGACAGGACAAAGATGGCTGATGGTTCTGTCTGATTCCAAACCCTGGACCCTGTGTATCGATTTGGCGTACCGTATGCCTATGAAACCAATATGACCACCACTGCTCTGCCCTCAAAAACGACCCCCCCAAATCACCCCGAATTGGCTGAAAAGTGCCTTTCGGGTTATTGTTTTTGCAACTGGGAGGATCGGTACTTCAGGGAAATTTTTAAGAAAAAGGGAAATTTTGAGGGGAAAATGGTCGTTGGGGTCAGGAATAGAGTAGGGACAGCTCCGATATCCGTCGCCATACGCCGATGGCCCAGAACGTACATAATCATTCTACTGGATAATATGTTTTATTGCTTTTTAATATATATTCTCTTATAAATGTATACGGAACTCCTATTAAATAAAATATAGACCCGAACCTATCTCAGTAACAACTTGGGTTCTTAAAACAAAATATCTTGAAACAATTGTATAAAATTTATAACTTTATCACTTTTTGATAAACATACTACCCTTCATAATGAAAAAGAAATAAAATCCGAAATAATTATATCTTCATTAACTTGAAATTCCAACTGAGCCTTTTTACCTTTTTAATAACCGAACACAATTTACATGACAACTGCTGCTAAAAAAAAAAACAACCAAAGATAACATATATCACACAGTCCATTCTCCACAATGCCTCTCCATGAGAGTGACGATCCAGAGGTAGTCGATCTTTAGCCGCATAGTCTTCTTAGGAGATGGAATTCTCAGTTGTGTTTCTCACGGCCAATAGTTAGANATTTTTAAAATAATTTCTAACAATATGTTTTAAAATATACTTTTTTATTATTGTTTTATTAATTTTTATATAATTTTTAAAAACGTTTTTATGGATTTTTAGGAAATTTTTGGAATTTTTAACGGATTTTTTGGGTTAGTTCAAAGATCAACAGGTCAATGTCAAATGTCTATGTCAAGGTCACCTGGACCCAATATGGCAGTTTATATGGCTGACAGGACAAAGATGGCTGATGGTTCTGTCTGATTCCAAACCCTGGACCCTGTGTATCGATTTGGCGTACCGTATGCCTATGAAACCAATATGACCACCACTGCTCTGCCCTCAAAAACGACCCCCCCAAATCACCCCGAATTGGCTGAAAAGTGCCTTTCGGGTTATTGTTTTTGCAACTGGGAGGATCGGTACTTCAGGGAAATTTTTAAGAAAAAGGGAAATTTTGAGGGGAAAATGGTCGTTGGGGTCAGGAATAGAGTAGGGACAGCTCCGATATCCGTCGCCATACGCCGATGGCCCAGAACGTACATAATCATTCTACTGGATAATATGTTTTATTGCTTTTTAATATATATTCTCTTATAAATGTATACGGAACTCCTATTAAATAAAATATAGACCCGAACCTATCTCAGTAACAACTTGGGTTCTTAAAACAAAATATCTTGAAACAATTGTATAAAATTTATAACTTTATCACTTTTTGATAAACATACTACNTGGGTTCTTAAAACAAAATATCTTGAAACAATTGTATAAAATTTATAACTTTATCACTTTTTGATAAACATACTACTCTTCATAATGAAAAAGAAATAATATCCGAAATAATTATATCTTCATTAACTTGAAATTCCAACTCAGCCTTTTTACCTTTTTAATAACCGAACACAATTTACATGACAACTGCTGCTAAAAAAAAAAAAACAACCAAAGATAACATATATCACACAGTCCATTCTCCACAATGCCTCTCCATGAGAGTGACGATCCAGACGTAGTCGATCTTTAGCCGCATAGTCTTCTTAGGAGATGGAATTCTCAGTTGTGTTTCTCACGGCCAATAGTTAGANCGTAGTCGATCTTTAGCCGCATAGTCTTCTTAGGAGATGGAATTCTCAGTTGTGTTTCTCACGGCCAATAGTTAGATCCGTATTTATAAATCATGCTTTCATTTATTATATTCTTAAATGCAACACTCACAACAAAGAGGCGCCCTTGAAGTATTACGTAAGACAGTTCCTCATCTTGCAATAAACTTTATCACTTGTACTTATACAATATTCTCTTGGCAAAACTTTACACCAAAGAGATAGGGAGAAAATGCATTTATTCTCATTATAATTCCATGCAGTTTTATTCGACAAGATACATAGGCTGATTAGACATGTCGGGTAAAGTTTCTTCTGTAAATCATATACGTGCTGAGACAGCTTACTCATTCTTGACCCAGAGGGATATGGATCGAGTAATGATCTAACAGACAATTTTATTTCCATAAAACCTCGTCCGAGATCATATTTAATGCACAGCACCCAACATATAGAAGAGCTAACATAACGGTGGGCCAGGTGAAAAATGTTACCATTAAGATGCCTCATTCCTGGGCATAGTTAAATTCACATCATCAAACCGCTGATGCAGCAAACAAGACACATCACACAAGAGCGGACAATAATACTAAGTCGCAATCAGTGCTGGTTAAAACTGCTCCACATTAAGGGCAATAAATATGTCACTACTAAAAGCGGATTGCATTCACCATGGAGTCCATGCACGATACATGGCAAAATAAACTTCACGCCATCAGTCCCGTTGTTGCTTCCACGTCGAGTCAGGACCACTTTACTTTATTCAGCATTATTTGGTAGCTCAGTACCGATGATTTTATAATATCTTCGTAAGTGAATGACATTGAACTTGCCAATGATTTCATCACCTTCTACCAGTGACAACTCGCTGCAGCTCCTCTTAATAATGCTTGAAATTCTACATGGGCCTTTATATAATGCGACCAATTTCTTTATAACGAACTCAGATTGATTACTGATATTATGTGCACGTACTAAGACCAGCTCCCCGATATGCAAATGGTTTTCCTTCTTCGCCTTGTTGCTCTTCTACATGTATCAGCACCATGATATAATTGCTGTTTTCACCAATTGTCGAAATTTTTGTAATAATTTCTCCTGGTCAGTCTCTTAAATGTTTTTATTGTATTTTCCGGCTTTTCAATATGGTGGGAAATCGTTAAACGTGACGGCATTCCATACAAGTTCTCAAACGGAGTCTGGCCAGTGTAAGCGTGATTGGCGTGGTTATTTTTTCCATTCTGGAAATTTGCAGAGACCTGGCAATTGAGTTACTAACTATCCATTTGGCTGGTCGTAGTTGCAGAACACTAGACCTCGTTGGCAAATACAGTGCAGTTATCAGAATAAGTCCCTTCACAATCAAACATACTGCTATTTTTATTTTACCAATGCCTTCCACATTTAATAAAGATAGTCGATTTACTAACGGACTAGCACGTGATGTAACATCAACAATCTTGAGTTGGTATATTGGTATTAAAAGGATGCGAACATTTGCTTGTTCCAACGAGTAATAAAAATATTCCGAAAGACAACTCGCTTCAGCACCGCTGTCTAGTATAGCGGAACACAGAATTCCATGAATGGTTACATTAAACTTCTGGACATAGAGGTTCACGCAATAAACATGCCATACTAGAACTTTCATAAAGTAAAAATTCTCTCTCATTCTCACGTAACAAAATCTTAAGAATGTTACGTTATATAACTGGCTCCGATGATTCTTGCACCCTTTTAAATGTACCACTGATCGACGTTAAAGTGCCGTNCTTTTAAATGTACCACTGATCGACGTTAAAGTGCCGTCAATACCGACCAACCCTAGTTAGGTTTGTTTTGCTTGACTTTCGTGGTGAGGAGTCATACTGTCGCTGCGGCAATGTTGAATTACTGTCGATCAGTGGAAATGGTGGTGTAAAGGAATTTAACACTGCCTCTCCATTTCGTGTACCTTTTGTCGGAGTATTCCCACGCTCGTAACGATGTTGGTTGTGCTCACTTGTGTCATCGACGTGGATAGGGCTTCGATCACGTCCTGATTCACGACGTCACTCTGGTGTATGTTCGTTTCTAGTTTGCTTACGTCGCGGCGACTTTTCATTAGCGCTGCCATCCGATCTGCTTCCTTTCCTATTTCTAGATTGGTGATTTTCGTAACTACGCTGTCGTCTGCGCCTTCTACGACAAAACGGTAAGTCCTGGCGAGTATTTCCGTGCAATGGTTTATCGGAATGGTCATTAACGATCTCCTTTTTTAGGTGAGTGGCCGGGCGACTTGACAGTGTGGTAAGTAGACACTCTGTATTGGTTTGATGCGCTGGGTGAACCTGAAGAACCTGGTTGATCTGTATGTGTGTTCCCTCGCGTAACGTGAGAGTTCGTCTCTAAATTGCTGCACTGAAGTGATAGATTTACTAGCCCAGTTTAATTGACAACGGTGGTGAAGTTGAAGAAGAACCGTAGCTACGAACTCCTCATCCAACATAGGTAGTGTCATGTATCGAGTGCGTTCGTACAGTGATGTAAAATGAGCCTCCAAGGAATAATTACGACTTGGGTGGAGATGTTCGTTGTGAGGTTGAGCCCGAAGTAAGCTGTGTACTTTCTTACTCCAATATTTCTCCTCAAAGGCTTTACGAAACTGCTAATAAGTGTGTTTTTGTTTCGCGCTCAATCTCTCGCCAGTGGTTAGCACTTTCATTTAAAGCAATGTCAACATACTGAAACAATTCGTCAGATCCAATTTTACACACTGTAAAATACTTCCCTATTCTTTTCAAAAAGGCTATTGGGTTCTCAAGCTCACGATCCTTAAAGGTAGGCAACTCTTCTACTAACAATCTCAATTGGCCTAGCATAGGCACAACCTGCACCACAGACTGCGGAGGTGTAGAAAGTGTAGTACCAGACGTAAATGAAGTTGATTGGTGAGTAACTTTACGCAATTTAAGTGACTCTTCCAAACAGCGAATACGGTGGCCCATTTTGGATACTCACTCACTTTCAAGACCCGATCTTGAATTTGAAGATTCTTTTGAGGTTTGTAATTGTGCCACAGTGTTACGCTATTTCGCCAATTCCGTTTCAGTTCTAGCGCTACGCACCTGACATTCTTCGGTAGTGAGGTTAAGTTTGGTGGCTACAAGGTCTATACGTGGTACCACCTCTTGCCAAAAAAAAACTTGTTTTACGGTTTCAGCTTAGAACGAGTTGAACTGAGCCTGCATTTCGGAACGAACAGATTTTAATTCGTTGCGAAAAAAATATTAGCTAATTCTGCCTGATTACTAATAAGCTCCGAATGTAACCTTGTTGTAATTTCAGATTACAATTTCTCATGGCTCGCAGTTTATTCTGTTTTCAATTTTTCATGGCTTGCATCTATTTCTAATTTCAATTTTTCATGGTACACAGCAACTTCTGATTGCAATTTAATTTGACTTGTAGTCATTTCGGTGTGCAGTGATTGCATATCTAACTGTAATCNACTTTCAAGACCCGATCTTGAATTTGAAGATTCTTTTGAGGTTTGTAATTGTGCCACAGTGTTACGCTATTTCGCCAATTCCGTTTCAGTTCTAGCGCTACGCACCTGACATTCTTCGGTAGTGAGGTTAAGTTTGGTGGCTACAAGGTCTATACGTGGTACCACCTCTTGCCAAAAAAAAACTTGTTTAACGGTTTCAGCTTAGAACGAGTTGAACTGAGCCTGCATTTCGGAACGAACAGATTTTAATTCGTTGCGAAAAAAATATTAGCTAATTCTGCCTGATTACTAATAAGCTCCGAATGTAACCTTGTTGTAATTTCAGTTTACAATTTCTCATGGCTCGCAGTTTATTCTGTTTTCAATTTTTCATGGCTCGCATCTATTTCTAATTTCAATTTTTCATGGTTCACAGCTACTTCTGATTGCAATTTAATTTGACTTGTAGTCATTTCGGTGTGCAGTGATTGCATATCTAACTGTAATAGTTGCAACATGGACACTACCACGCTTAGGGGTTCGTTATTAATTAAATGTTGCGCTATGGGTGCTGCGTCTANAATAGTTGCAACATGGACACTACCACGCTTAGGGGTTCGTTATTAATTAAATGTTGCGCTATGGGTGCTGCGTCTAGCTGCTGCACTGACGGAGCAATGTAAAGTACAGTACCCAATACGTTCGTCTGGCGTTGTGAACGACCCAGCGGCGTNGCTGCTGCACTGACGGAGCAATGTAAAGTACAGTACCCAATACGTTCGTCTGGCGTTGTGAACGACCCAGCGGCGTAATGCCCTTCATTTTCCACGCATTTGTATGTTCGTTCACAGTGGACACTGTTAAATATATGGCTGAGGTTTCGTTCTGAATTTATCTATGCGATGAACTGCTTTCCAGCGAACTGCATTCACTACTATGCATTATTTTATACATTGCAATAAATTTATAACACACTTAATAAAATCATCTTATAGCTATGATAAAAACGGCTTCCTTAATGTTTGCTTTAGCTATTTATTAAAATTTTTACCGTTCATACAACAATAAAAAGCAGTTTTGTGGCTTTAATAACTATCTTATAACATAGTCCAAACGTTTCTATTTCGTTCTGCCTCATATATGTGTGCCATTTCTGTGATGATACGAATAGGAAACTACATACTATCACCATTTTGCTAAGCATTTGAACATTTTATATTCAATTAAATTACTTTAATAGTAATTTTATAAACGGGATTAAATGTTTGACAGGTCTTGTAACATATATTCTCTTATAAATTTATACGGAGCGCCTCTTCAATCAATTAACTTGTAGCTCCAACTCTATCTCAGTAACAACTTGGGTTCTTAAAACAAAATATCTTGAAACTATTGGATAAAATTTATAANTAGCTCCAACTCTATCTCAGTAACAACTTGGGTTCTTAAAACAAAATATCTTGAAACTATTGGATAAAATTTATAAAGTAATCACTTTTTGATAAACTTACTGCTCTTAATGATGAAATAGAAATCAAAGAGGAAATAATAATATCTTGAAAAACTTGAAATTCCTTTTTAATAGCCGAACACAATTTATATGACAACTGCTGCGAAAAAAAAAAAAACCAAATATAACATATATTACTTAGTCGATTCTTCACACTAGTACACAAATTTTCACACTTAGTTTGGTGAAAGAATTTATAACAAAGCACTCGAAATCTTATCACTCGTGCATACAAATGTTTATTCAGTTTTCATTTTTAAAATTTGTAAGCTATTCGTTGTACAAAGAACATACTTTAAAACTGTTAACGAATCTTTTATTGTGACTTTGAAAGCAATGCGTGTCCAAAGTACGAATTAGAATGACAGAGTATAACGCTCAAGCAAGTTCAAATAAAAGGGATGCCACCAAAACATTTCTACTACGTCACAATACTTCATAAACCGATAAAGATTACCATATAATTTTTTTGATAGGTATTAACTTGTATAAGTGAAGTATGTATTATTGCAATGTTAATAAAGAAAAAAATTTTGCAACAAAATTCATTTAATTTATAAAGTATATCGGAGTATATGTCACTCAAATGTTGGTGTACACACAATCGTTAGTGCTTAATAAGGACACTGAAGCCCTANAACATTTCTACTACGTCACAATACTTCATAAACCGATAAAGATTACCATATAATTTTTTTGATAGGTATTAACTTGTGTAAGTGAAGTATGTATTATTGCAATGTTAATAAAGAAAAAAATTTTGCAACAAAATTCATTTAATTTATAAAGTATATCGGAGTATATGTCACTCAAATGTTGGTGTACACACAATCGTTAGTGCTTAATAAGGACACTGAAGCCCTCCCTAGTGTCTACTTCTGCCCTCCTCCCCCCTCCCGGACACATTCTTCTCCGGTCAGCACTATAGACTAAAGGTGAGGTAGACCGATTTTCGTTTTCTGAGCATGTACACAACGGTATTGACATTAACCTACCCCACTCGACTGCCAAAATCACATAGTCAACAGTGATGAATGTGATTATCTCGTAATGTTCATAAAACAAGCGCTTTTATGAGGATGGAATGCATTAACCAATTTGAATTTAAAGGAAGTATACAAATATTTCAATTTAATTGTTTACGTAGACAGTGTTATAATCTAAAAAAAAAAAACACTCCATGTCGTTAATGACAGTCGTATTGGCAGAAAAAGTAGTCGGACGTTGTAACCCGGAGGGTATCTACTGCGCACCTCAGGTGCACACTCGACGCCAATTTCACCTTGTACGGTCAGCACCACGGCCGTAGAAGAAAGGTTTGGACACTCGCCTATCTAACAATATTAGGGAGTGGACGCCCTTAGTTACGCATTTAGTTCATGAAGTGGCCGCAAAAGCGCTGTACCAAACTGCTGCTGTTCACATTGCTGGCACAGGGATGGCGCCATAGAGATATAAACATTATTTTCCCATTTTAAGAAAAAAATTGTAATTGGCTTCTCTATGCTAGCTATGTCAAAAAGCACTAATTTGGTAGCAACGCTCTGTGGTTGGGTTTCATGAACTAAATGGGTCAACAAGGGCGTCAACTTTTCAAGCTCGTATCGAGACCTGTCTTTTACGGCCGTGGTCAGCTGCACGTTTCACACGGCGCGGAGACACGGAGCGTGCACCCTCTTGGCGGGCAGCCTGTGGCGAGGAAAGAGCCGCATCACGAGGTGTAATCAGGGCGGCGGAGTGCATTATGGGAGGAACACGCGCGCCCCTGGCGGCGAGACGCCTCAAACACGAACACCTACTCGGCATCGCGCCCCGCGCTACCAACCGTCTTTCCATCGCTCGTTCTCCCCCTGCCATGCGAATTCTCTCGCTGACTTTTCTCGGTACTGGTGGACGGTCATTGTTTCTGAACCCCCGCACGTCGTCGCTTCATCTTCGTCTTTCCCCGTAATGAATATTCTCGGAACAGCTGATGGATGGCATTAACTTATCCTTTCCGTCGAGTTCCCAAACTGGCTGTTATAAAAAGGTTTGCAGACCAAATATTTTTCCAGATACTTCGGCCGTGCAAAATTAATGAAAACTTTTTCCTTGGTGGGGGGGAAGGGGGAAGTACGGAATGGAAAATGCGGCTTGAAAATATATTACATATTCGTACATTGGTTGGCTACGTTCCAAAACTCAGTTATTTAAGACGCAACTGTTTTCCGGCGTAATTTCGAAAAATGATTTCTACGTGCTAATTGAAAAATATCCGAACACATATTAACAGAAACATTTTCCCCCCGAGACTGACCTTGCGGAAAATGTGCAAATTTCGTGATGCCTAGAGGTTTGCAGTAGAGACGCTCTTGCAACCCAATGACGTCGATAACTTTTTTTTATAAAAGGTGACACAAGAGAAAATAAGAACCTGGGAAAACACGTGTTGATAAATTTTGTTAGGAAATAAAGTTAACAAGAGTACTGGAAAATTATGATTCCAACGTAGTCTACTGTTCAAGGACAGTAAGCAATNGGTTTGCAGTAGAGACGCTCTTGCAACCCAATGACGTCGATAACTTTTTTTTATAAAAGGTGACACAAGAGAAAATTAGAACCTGGGAAAACACGTGTTGATAAATGTTGGTAGGAAATAAAGTTAACAAGAGTACTGGAAAATTATGATTCCAACGTAGTCTACTGTTCAAGGACAGTAAGCAATAATTTAATGATAGAGGTGTTAAGCATTTGAATCTCTTTCTATTGCTAAGTTATTTCGTTGAAATAAACGAAACCTTTCTTATGTCGCTTTTGTCGTTGCTCGTGGGCGAAATTAATTCATGCAAATAAGTGTTTACATTGACTAGCTGAGCTTAATTCGGTGCTTCTATTGGGGGTTCTGAATTCTGATGTACATAATTGCTTCGAGACCTCCAGATGCCTAGATTTCAGTCGGCACTGTATATGTGAAAATGGAAGATATGATTAGCTAATTTCGTCGCAGTTAGGTGGAGGAAGCAAAACTAACTCACAGGCCTCCCACATTACGCCATACTTCTTATAAATAGTTCAAAAGGCCTAAGTTTTATGTTAAATCACCCCAGCAAAAGGTTTATGTTAAACAACATTGATTTGTCCAAAATTCTTATTTATTTTTGTGATAATTTGTGCTCGTTAGCTACTCTGATTATCAAAATATGGTGTTGATATTGCTCTTGGCTTGTCACATATATGCAAAAAATCCCTCTTCATCCCTTCACAAATTAACTACATATTGAACTGAAACCCCCCGGGATGTGTCGAACAAACTGAAATCCCATACGTTACATAAGCGAGTCAGTACGTTCACAAACGGCAATGCAAAACTTACAGGTTTGAAAACACTGACAAATTGGACTCGTGCGTCTACCGTCGCAAACGGAATATTTCTTCAGTTGGTTAAATACAGGTGGGATAGATTTCTCCCGAATTCTCAGAAACGTTAATTGCCTTAGAAAAATCACGCTTAGCGTAATATGTATTGAGATGTGTTCCTTACTAAATTATATTTTAACCTACTTTCCAATGGAAAGAAAAGCTTATGATTTAGAGATGCATATTTTTGTTAGTACACCATTTTGTAATATAGCACCACATGAAAAAATAAAGAGTTTACACTATGTCTCTAAAACTACTCAACCAATTCTCGCCAAATTTGGCACGTAAGTTATACTATGTAGGCCATGTAAAAGTATGCATTTAAATCGATAAGACACTTTCTTTTCAAATACCAGTAGTGGACATACAAATATTTTAAGTTTATTTGGTATATCTACTATACTGTTGGATCAATATGGATGAAATGTTGTATGCTGAAAGTATATACTAAAATCAATATATATACTAACACACATCCACTTTTGTACGCATTTTTAAAATAGCGCCACATTAAAAAATGGTTTTCATGTCATACCTCGAGAAACAATTGACCAATTCCTTCAAAATTTGTCAAAGAAATATTACTGCGGTAGGTGGTATAAAATGGTATATTTTAAGTAGGTCAGACACTTATTATCAAAATGGCGGATATGTAGCCATTATTGCTTAGTATGCTATATCTTCGAAACCACTGAATTAATTCCAAGTTAATTTTGCATGCTAACAGGATATATTTCAAATATCGTGTCTACACGGAGCCTCTTTTGCCCGAAATTTCTTAAGTTTGCGCCACACCAATAAACCCAATTTTTATGTCATATTTCGAGCAACACTTGACCGATTCCTACCAAGTTTGGGAAACAAGTACATAGTACTGAAGCAGTTTATGTAAAGTTTTAAGATGTAAATAGGTTAGACTCTTATTTTCAAAATGGCGATGACCATTTAGTTTTTTTAACTTGGTATGCTATGTCGTTGTAACTATGTAACGTTGTGTGTTAACTTTGTGTGCTAGCAGTATAAGACATATTACAACCATCAAATGAATCCACACAAATTCCTTTTTGTCAGCAATTTTGTATGATAGCATCACATGACGAATTAAAGTTTTTATGTCATATCTCCGGGAAAAACTAACAGATTACCAAAATTGGCCTTATAAATTAATATGTTTTGAGTGTGTCAGACACTTATTTCCAAAATAGCAGCTATATAAACATTTTACCTGAGTATGTTATATCAGCGAAACTAATTTCAACATTACTTAGTATACTGACAGTATCTATTACAACCACCAAATCTGCCTATAGAGTTCCTAATTTCTTCGCCATTTTATAAGATAGTCCTANGGTAGCCCATATTAATTTACGTGTTTTCGATTTGTCAGAAGCTTATTTTTAGAGCAGGAACTATAAAAACATTTTGGCTAGTGTGATATATCGACGAAAGTATGTATCCTATTTTAAATTATCCTTGTAAACCGGCAGTAATTATGACAGCCATCGAATGTGGTAATCAATAACCTTTTGTCTTCCATTTATGAAGTTCGTCACATGAAAAATCTCGACTACCATATCTCGACGACTAATCAACCAATTCCCACTAAATTTTACACATAAAGAGTTCTACAGTAGGGTATAAAACTAACATGTTTTATGTGCGGAAGGCATTTTGTTAATGGTGTCAATATAAATAATTACGGTTAGTATAATTATATTATATCTATCAAACCATTCAACAAAATTATTTACACTAACAGTATTCATTAGAAGCACCATTTACACATATAAAGATAATCTTTTGCAGCCATTTTGCAAAATAGCGCCAGGTGAGAAAATTAAACATTTTTCCATATTTCCGGAAAAATTCAACTAATTACCACCACATTTTGCACATCAATAGTGCTACAGAAGGCCATGTAAACTAACATGATTTAAGTAGGGTCAACCACTTATTTTCAACATGGCGGCCATATAAATATTTCGATGAGCTTGTCATATCTATATAGCAATTTAATCAAATTAAACCAAACCTGTTATGCTGACATTATCTGTAGAAGCATCGTGTAAAGAACCTCTTTTTAAATGCAATTTTTTAATGCAGCACCAACTACAAAAGTAAATCTTGTGTCGTATTTTAGGGACTAATCAACCGAATTACACCAAATTCTTCACACAAGTAGCGCTACGGTAGGCCTTGTAAATTGATACGTTTTAAGTGATTCATAATCTTATTTTCAAAATTACTTCCCTGCAAATATTTCAGGTTGGTAAACACTGTCATTCAAAACATTAAAATGATTGGGGCCGCTGTGGTATAGTGGTTAGACTCCTACTACCAAGGTGAACTGGGTTCGATTCCTTGCGGTGTCGCTCCCGGATTTTCTCACGTGGGAAAGGTGCCGGACGATGCCGCTGGTCAGCGGGTTTTTTTTCGGGGATCTCCCGTTTCCCCCGACCTTTCATTCCGGCGTTGCTCCATACTCACCTCACTTCATCCTCATCGGCTTTCAAGACCTCGATGTTAAGAGCCACCCAAAACTCTTCACTCACTCAAATTAGAATTACTACATTTAAGTTGTTTGTTCCGCATGCCACCTCCGTAATGTAGTTGATTGTACATTAGCTTACAATACGAGGTTTTCTGCGTTCGAGTCCCGGGTAAGGCATGTGTGTGTATTTGTAATTGTCTTACTGCTGTTGCATATGTTTCTGGATTCATCTCTAACGATATTGCTGGCAACGAGACGTCAAGGCATTTACATCTCATCGACAGCGAGGTCATTAAAGATGCGCGAATTAACTAAGGACATTTTTGGCTGCTGTGTATAAAGCGCTACAAAATAAAAATGTAAAAAAAAAATAATTATATATGTTTTCAGAAAGACGCTGTGTAGTCTCGTAGCCTCGACTAAGTGACTGCGGTCCTGCGAAACTTCGCGACTGGTATTCTGCTAGGCCCAGCTGGCGAAGGGATGGGTTAGCAGGGTAAAGCGGTTTGCTGGGAGGGGTGAGGAAGGGTGGTCGACGAGGCTGTGACCTATGTCGGGTCCGCGGGCCGCCCTCGCCGATAAATCCCGATTTAAAAAGGAGGAGCGAATTGCCTTCAATCTGTCAACACCCCCTAAACACACCATCATTCCCTGNATAAATCCCGATTTAAAAAGGAGGAGCGAATTGCCTTCAATCTGTCAACACCCCCTAAACACACCATCATTCCCTGCCCGGCAGTCTGGTGCAACAACACGCTAACTCCCTGTCACCCACCAGCCTACCCGAGGAGTATAGGTGAGCGGGACGGTGTCTCTGTTCGCTGTTAGCAGCCCTGCCTGTTTGCTGCTGTCTGTCTAGCGTGTATCCTCCCGCCTCTTGCAAAACCTAGCATTTTCCGTGTACAAACATACAGAAGGTAATTCGTTGAACAAATAAAATTGAAATTACTACAACGATCAGAAAAACCATCAGATTTAGAATCTCTTTTTTTATGTATGTGGGTGGGAGGGGAGAGGGGTAGTTTACCATTGTATAGGCCTTGACTTACGATTCGTGGCATAGGAGNTTACCATTGTATAGGCCTTGACTTACGATTCGTGGCATAGGAGGAGGACACTCGTTGTCCCATCATAATTTTAGGAAACAGTATTAAATTATTCAAATGAAATCGGCACTTGTAACAAATACGATATTTCATTTCAATTAGTCTATAAACATTCACAGGACAATTTAATATTAGTGTAAGTGTTTTGGAGGGGTTACTCACGTCACCTGCGAACCATCCCTTCTGGATACGACCCAGAACATGAATTTTTCGGAATTAAATCAATTTTTACCACACGTTTTAAATGAAAAATAAGTTCTCATTTTTAATAGAACGGCAATAGATGGAACTAGTTTCTCTAATTGGGTATACGCGCAGAAGACGAAGAATCGGCCTATATGTACTTTATCATATAATATATACGGAAATGTTAGCGGTGAATTATGAAAAACATATTCTATTACGTAATTCATTATTATATAAATCAGTTGGTGGGCACTAAATTGTTTTCTTTTTCGATTTTTACATATTTAAGAACGATTTTATGGTATAGTGGGCCTAACGTTGTTAGATTTTCCATTAATTTTACAATTGTAATGTGATCGACTCGTGCAACCTGCTCTTTGGGTCCAGATAATTTTTTTGCGTTGTGGAAGGATACAAAGCGAAAAAATATAAGAAATCGAGTATGGTTTTTTAATGTGATCGATTAGACGCAAACCAGAAAGAACTCACACAAAACCACATTTATGCTACCCATGTATGTTTATTTAAATATTAATTTTGAGAGGTTTTTCACAATAAATAACTGAAGATGGCAGAAATTCGTGGGTATAGTAGGGTCCGAACCACGGAATCGGCGATGTAGTCCATTCATGGTTACTTCCAAATTTTCTGAAGCTCTGCTACAGTTCTACTTTCAGGTTATTTCTCCGCCTTACGCGAACAAAGCTTATGCGAAGCATAGAAGTTTACTTCAAAGCGACAACGCACCACATTTGTGCGCACTGAGTGTAATGGTATTTTGCATGGTTCCTATTTCACTATCAAGGCTATTTCCTCTTTCTGTTCATATTATGATTAATTATAATTTGAATATTTTAATTTGCAAATGACCTGTAAGTAAAAGTGAAATTTAACCAACAATAAGATAATTTTTATGTTAACTGAAGAATAAAACGCTTGTGACACTTGACGTAATTGGGAACCAACAAAAATTCATGCGTGAGGTGATTTCGATTAAAAAAAAGAGTGAAGATAGTGCTGATAGGCTCAAGCAATTATAGGTTAGATCGTGGAATTATCAACCATTCGAACTTCCCGCAGTACGGGTGTTATTGATCATGAATAGATGTCTGGAAATGTTGTGTTCTGCAATAATTTAGAATTCTCGATATTTTGTGTACTCGAGCCTCAGTTAATTGTTTATCAGCTGTATTGAAAAAATATAAATCGCGAAAATGGTACTAGAAATTATATTTTTTTAGAGTTTCCCTGCGCAGTGTAACAAAGTTCCTCTGTTGCAGATCTAATGCGCAGAGGAAAGCGTGATGACTGAAGCTCTGCATCGCCGTGCGCGTAGGGACGACGAAGCGCTGAGCGCGAGTGCTATTGTCGCCCGTATTACTGTGCCTCGAGCGGGGAAAAAAAAAATCTCTGGCCCACGTCCTTTCAAACCCTAGACCAGGAAGCACGGGGTTCCGTTCCTGATTATCCTGAAGGTTTGTTATTGTTTCTAAGTCGTCCGGGGCGTGTCTAACAAACAGCTGCCCGCTGGTTGGCGGGTTTCCTCGGGGATCTCCTGTTTCCCCCCGCCCTTTCATTCCGGCGCTGCTCCATACTCACCTAGCCCCGCCTTCTTCGGCTCTCAAGATCTCGCTGATTAAGAGCCGCCCAAATCTCTATGCTCCACTTAACATGCAGAGGTCCAGTAGAAGCAGAAATTCAAATGCAGATGTTATTAATGTTTAACTTGTCCTCAAAATAATTCGTGAAATTTTTCAGATCTCTAATCACGACACGCTGCAGCAGCTGAAGCAGTCGAGGGCGGCAGAGTGCTTTCGACAGTAGAGCTATAACCCAATGGTACGATTTCGGTTCTTTCGGGCAAAATGTCAGTTGGTCTAAACGTAGTTTAGACAAAAGGGATTTTCAGCTCGAGTGAGGCCAAGTTACGTTCGTTTCATATCAAGTGACTTTAAAGCCAAATATTTTTAAAGTAGGCGATGTGAGTCCGTGCCGCAACTCATTGCCTCAATGTTCCCAAACTACAGTACGTAACTTTTATGCCAAATGGCTCGGTGCCCTGCTTACTCACGAGTGAATATAATTGCTTGGATGATTATCTTATAATAATTGTACTCATTATGCGTTGCTTTTTTTTCCTGGCCACAATGTTAAAACATTGCTGATAACTTTGCTCGAGTATGGTTTGTGCAACGTTACTCTGAAAATTTCTTTGT